>JAVXUO010002437.1:0-101510 GCA_033065855.1 Escallonia rubra
AAAAGGAAACATCAGAGCAACTCCGATTATTCGTACCCTTAATATCCCCCCATTCTGATGCCATGGTTGAGATGATTAGATCCTCACATGACTAACTAGTTTTCTACAGTATGTTTGTACTCTTCCATTTTTTCACTTTTTGAATGGCACAAAAGTAACCGTTGATGGTAAGCAGTACGCGGTTAACATATTAATTGTTTTTTAAAAGATTAAACTGTTATTAAATTAAATAATTTCTACGATGTAAATCATAGTTTTATTATGCCTCACATGCAAGTCTAATGTGTTAATTTTAGGAACAAGCTAACCTGAAAAAATCAAGCTAGGTCTGCAACACAATGAAGTCTATCAAGGTGCCCCGAGTGTGCCAACATAACATGTGCATACCAAAAGGACCAAAATGTGCAAAGCTGTGGAACACTTGGGGATTCAGGGGTTTTGGACATCTACAAGAACTTCGGCTTTAGGATTCAATGTTGCCAAACGTGAATGACTTGACCTTTAGCCACGCCTTGAAGGCTATAGCCTTCAATGATGTTTTCGGCAGTCTTACATATAGAATGATACAGTTTGGTCTAAGAAAGCGACGAATTCTTGGCATTTACCGACAGCTGTGAAGCTTAGAAACAATTATGCACAATATATACGATAATTTAGGGGTTTGTTTGAAATCATTTGCAGTTTCCAAAAAAATAAAAATCAAAACCAGTTTAGTTTATGTTTCTTTATAAAAACACATGGTTGTTTGATTAGTCAATTTTTATTTTGAGTTTTTTCTTAACCACTTTTTTTTCTTAATTTTTCTACCAACCTTATAATTGTATTTTTCTCCAACAGACACTTTCCCTGGACTCCGAATCACCACCATCGGTCAAGACCACCACCACCATCCAGTTTACAGCACCACCACCTAATCAATTCACAACACCATCACTCAATTGTAATTTCACTTTGGCAAGAAACCCTTTCACACAACAAATGGAATGGATTTGTTTTGAGGAAGCTTTTGTAGGGAGCAGTAACGAGAGACACGACAACGGGATGACGACGATGGGTAGATTCGTTGGTGGTGATAGTGGTGGGGTGGTGACGGTAGGGCAAATTGTGAGTTGTGCGACGGTGCTGAGGTGGCGGCGTTGCTTGAGGTTCTATTGGTTGTCCATGGCAGTGGGGTGGAGATGGTGGGTTGAGGTTTGATTCATTGTCAAAGGCGTGGAATGGCGACGGGGGGCCAAATCCATGGGTAGCGATGACGGTAGGGTGGCGGTGCTGGGGTAGATCTGTGGGTGGCAGTAGCGGGAGTGTGGCGGTGGTGTGGCAGACTCGTGGTATTCGAAGGGGTGGGGTGGCGATGATAGGGCAGATTTGTAGGTCACAACCGCAACAGGGTGATGATGGTGGGATAACCGCTGGTGGTGATGTGAGCTTGTGTGGGAGTGTGGATGGTGGCGTACGTGGTAAAGGTTTGGCTGATGGAAGGAAGTGTCTGCTGCTGGTGGTAGTGGTGGTGGTGCTCTGTGTGTGAGGGGGTTTTGTTAAAATGGTGCTTAGTTTTTTGCTTCTAACAAAGTTTGAAGGTTAGATCTTAAAACAAAAACCAAAATTGAAAACCTAAAACTCCAAATAGAGTTTTAAAAAACAGTCCCATTTTTAAAACTAGTTTACAAAAATGAAGGAAAAAAAACGAAAAATGTCTGCCAAATGCGTTTCTTTCTCCAGTTTACAAAACTGAAAGAAACACTGAAAATAAAAACTCTGTCAAACACTGCCTTAATCGATTGAATTTGCAGAAGTTATCTTGAAGACATGAAAATTTTAGTCATAGCTCTGCTAGGGTAGGAGGTGGACTAGAAGAATGATAACTTTCGTATCTTTTCTTCGCCTTGACAACTCTATTGCACAGACAAAATGCAAGCTACGTACTTTATAATTCTCTAAAGAACAACAATAGATGAAAAACATGAAGAAACCAGTTTGAAAACCATGCTACGTTCTAAGAAAACTAAAGCTCGGTTTGATCAACCGTGCAAGAATGCCGACTATGGGAAGACATCACCCTTACTGGATAGATAGGTGCTCTTGATGATATGGTAGATGGCTAGATGTTTTCACGAGAGATCTTGCCCATTTCAAAAGGCTCTCCTTTTCTTTTTCACCGGCATCTTGTGTTAATCTATGGAACTGCTTCTTGCAAGCATGGCATGTTGCTTGCTTTGTGGCATAGTCTCTTAAAAATTGGTCTCTACCCATTTCCGCCGCCGCTGCTTCTTGTCTAATTTTTCTTGCCAGTGCAAACTCCTGCTTAGCTAATTCAATCTGCCACTTTGCTTGTCGTCTCTTCTCTTCCGCCAAGGCCTTCTCTTCCATAGCTATTTTTAGCTGTTTGCGCGCCTCATCTCTCATTCTTGAAAATACTAATGAAGATTCTGCTTCATATTCTTTGCCATGATGACTTGTAGGAGGCCCAACTGACAATTGCAGTTGGCTGGCATGCATATTATGTGACGAAGTAGTGCAAGTCGAGAGGTTTCTGAAGTGATTAGTATTCTTTCCCTGACTTGTAAAGGACGGACTTCTCTGCTTAGGCATTCTCACATAATAAGAGGCAGGGGGTGCTCCTGAATAATCTGTGTTGCTTGAGGATTCTGCTTGTCTGAGAGGTTTAGTTTTCATGAAGTTGTAAGGTGGAGAAGATGGCTGTAATTCATGATGGATGGTCCCAGCTTTACATGTATCTTGATGCTCGATGAAACTTTCAACTCTGCAAGGGGATTATTGCAACAAACAAAAGTTACTAGAGAATCATTACAACCTGTAACCAAAAAAAAAAATCATTACAACCCAATACTTTATAGTTTCGATAGGGCAAAGGCACATAGTGAACTAGAAGATTTTGAGTTTTGAGTTTACGGAACACCCAATACTTTATAGTTTCGATAGGGCAAAGGTACATAATGAACTTAAAGATTTGGAGTTCTGATTTTATGTTTCGTCACAATTCATTACAAGTTTTCTTTAAAAGCTTTCAAAATGGCTTTATCACAATCAATCTGCAGATCCACCAAAACCATATCTTGTCAGAACCGATAAATAACCGAAATATGATGCCAGATATCCCCATTCTTTTTACTGTTAAATGCCTTCTAGCTATGCACTGCTGAGAGAAATAGAGACTAGGAAGAGTATCAGTGCACAATCGTCTTCATCGCAACAAATTGCATGAAGACTGTTGAATGTTGATGAATTAAGAGGAACCAAGAAACTTGAAATCATGCGCGGAGTTTTGCTGCACTAATTTTCTTTTACTCAAGTGGTTAGAGCAAGTGCCGATGATCCAAACCCAAGGTATAACTGTCAGAAGACAGAGGACTAACATCTGATAAAACCTTAAAATATAAACAACTAAGGCAGAACCTGGAGAAAACACGACCGCAATCGCAAGAATGGCCTTTAGTACCACAATTCTTAAGGTGAGCCTTAAAATCGGATTGAACTGCATAACCTTTAGAGCACTTTACACAAACCCATTGCTTGTGACTACTGTGTTTCCTTCTGAAATGCTTCTTAATTCCCACAAGATCCCCTAGGGCATGGCACGGATCGTGGTGCCAGCATGATGGCTCTGGACACACATAGACGAGCTTTCGTGCTTCCTGCTGGCCCCTCTTTAGCAGCTTCCAGGGGACCTTATGGCGGCGGCGGTGCATCTGGAGGTTCTGTTCCCTCTGGAATCTCTGGTTACATATTTCGCAGACGTATTGATCCGATTCCATTAACGTTTCGGGTGACAGCGAAACAACTTCTGCATCAGGGTCTGCATACAAAAGTAACTAAGAATGACAGCCAGATGAAACAAAAACCTAATTAGCCATGTGAGCTTCTTTTTCTCTTACCTGGAGTACCTGCAGGTCTCCTTTTCTTCTTAGTGTTTGCAAACCCTAATCCAGATCCAGCGTATAGCTCAGGTGGAGGAAGAGTAAAAGACTGGCTAGCTAACATGACGGTGCTAATAATCAGCTTAGTGATCTCACTAGCTTTAGCGCTACGTCCTCCTACCTGTTGTTAGTTGCCTTTCTTGTGTGTGTGTGTCTGTGTGTGCCCCCGAGAGAGAGAGAGAGATTTATCCATGAGATTTATGCTTTTCTGCATCTAACTCCGACCTATACAGTAGGTTTTGTTGACTGCTTTGAGTCTTTGACAAGACCTTTCTGTTCATCTCCATGGTGAAACACATCATTATGACCGCAGGACAGAACTCAAATATCCTCTCTCTCTCTCTCGGGTATATATTTCTGCACTTAACTTTCAATTTCACTGCTTAATCTATCATGAAGTATGTAAGTCTTTGTGGGACTGGGGATGTATTATTTAAAATACCTACACGGGCACTCCGTCTTTTTGCTAATGGCACTGTGAAACAGTCACCCAGCAAAAATAAGTACCAACAGAGCTACCTAAGTTTACTGTTGGTACTTTTAAGTTACCCTTTCTTTTCATGTAATATACTTTTTCTACAACACGGGGATGCTCTAAACTTATATGCTTCAGATGAATTAAGTTTGTTCATCTATTACGTGTTTGTTTCAAACAATTGATCTTTATGCATATGATCGCATATACGCAGTAGAAACAATGAAGGAACTACATATTAGAGAAAAAAATTTAGGAATCAAATAAAGTTCTTACAATTTGATTTGAAGCTATGTGAGTATCTAGAAGGACGGTGAACTCCTATTACACAATTGTTAAGCATATCGATGTTACGAGAGTCAAAGTTCTAACATTTATGTAAACTATTTTATTTACCCAACAATATAGAACACCAAGCTTAAAAAGCAACCATTCCTACTTTTGGCGAGAATAAAAGATCCTCTCTCAGATAATTTGTACTATATATGCTACTAAAAATGTTTAGTCTTGGCATAAGCATAAGTTAACATAATTTTCTGGCTCAGACTTCATAGTTACGGAACACTGCTACTGCCTAATTTCTTTTGCTAGCTTAGTTTCAATGCTTATATCGAGGCTTTTTCCCCTTTTTGCGAGTGTGTGTGTGTGTGGGGGGGGGGGGGGGGGGGGGGGAGAGAGAGAGAGAGAGAGAGTAAAGAATGTGCTGGTCGAGATTTGACATCATCTGTTGCGTTGAAAAGATGTGAAAGATATGAAATAGAATGTAGCTGTGTGGCATGTCTAGAGAATGAATGTCTAGTTGAAAGAGTGGTTCGCAACCACTGGATCTTTCGCTGCTCATACGCTGTCTATATATGCATCAACACTGCACAATCTAGCATTTGACCAGGGATGGCAACGAGGCGCGTCGGATGTGAATCTTATAAAATTCGTACTCGTTCCGGTGGTCCTAAAGTCCTGCCCCGGCCCGCCACTGGGTCATTTATGTGCAATACCATAACCGATCCTAAATTTGTTTAGAAAACCCGTCCGCCCCGCCCCGATCCGATCCGCCCGCCCTTCCTTGTAACACTCAAAACCCATAATAACCCGCCCGACCCGCTTGGTTTTCCAGAATTTTTTTCACTTTGTCAGAATTTCTTCTCTAAAGTGAAGACTGAAAAGGCGGCCATGGTCAACATGCTAGTTTGGTTATGGGGTTCAATTGGACAGATCTGAAACAGAGGAACAAAGAAAGAAATAGAAGAAATAATGAGTGGAGTGTCTACTTGAATCCCAGCAAATTGACCATTTTGATTTCTCATATCTTGTAGCCATCTTTAATCTTCTCAATTTCTATTATCCCAATTTGCTTATGAAGCTCCACAATCAGAATCCACACTTTAATCCATGAAATATCAAGCACGACTTAGGATTAGATATGGGAGTTCGGTGGCAAAAAGCCAACAGGCAAGGCAAGGCAGGCAGAAAAGGAATCCTTTCTCCGAAAGATTCACGCCTCCTCTTGGACGGTGGATGCCGATCAACTCTAGACTCCAGTCCGTGGTATGGCCGTGACGGTGCACTACAAGAAATAAGGCCTTTAGCGACATAAAATTCCGTCGCTAAAAGTCTAGATTCCATCGCTAAAACATTTAGCGACGGAATTACCGTCACTAAAAGTCTCCCTCGTATAAAAGGCCGTTACTAAAAGTTTTGCGACGGAATTATAAAATCCGTCGTCTAATATAGAACGTTTGGCGACGGATTTATTTCTAAATTAGCGACGGAATATCCCTCACTAATTTTGTTTTATGTACTTTAATTTATTTTCTTTTTTACGCAATTAGCGACGGGATAGCATTTTTAGCGACGGAATTAATCCGTCGCTAAAAGTTAAAGTCATTTTTAATTTTTTAATGCCCAAACTTGTAATAAAAAATTCAAACCAATTGGTCCCATCCTCCGTCAGCAATCTCAATATCTCAAATGCACGATTAACAATCTACAATCATCAATTAATAAATTATCGATCAATAATTACAATTATCAAATGCACAATTAATAACTTAAAATTATCAAACAAATAGTCAATGTTCAAATAACACAAAATTGTTCAAAATGTACATATCCGATGCGATTATTTTAAAATATTGTCTAATTATGGCTCAAAGTTTAACATTGGGGGAAATGTTTTTCACAAGTGCTTTGATCAAACACCAGCACTTGAAAACGCATTTGCCCCATGTGTTCAAAGATTACAAAGTCTCCTAGATGGAGGTCATGCTGCTGCACGAATTCGTTCCAACCCTCTTCGAAGCAAAGAACCTCTTGGCCAACCTTCTTCTTCAATTTAACAAGCCATGACCCCTTGCGGCTGGTTAAAGTTGCTTCAAATCTCAATGTGGTAAGCAATCTCCAAAATGCTACCGGTATGGCCTAACATATTCATAATACAGTAAGACATGTAAGTTTTTAATCAAAGATAAAACTTTTAACACACACGAAAACACAGAGAAAGCGGGATGACATACAAGTTCCGTATGAAAACCAGGCATCATGACCTTGAAGAAGTGCCTGCTGACTGAAACGTCCCTGTTCACCGAAGCAGAAGCCATTTAACCTACTTTAACATGAAAAACCAATCGAGGATTATTCAATCGACGAGCATCAATTTCATAACATGAATTAAATCTATCAAATTATGTTAAAGTGATGCTAAAAAACAGATCCACAACGAGTTGTAGCTAAAATGACTACCACAAAAATCTCAACTTCGCACATAATCATTTCACCATCCAAATAGCCACCTATACTGTTGAATGTCACTCACATATTACAAATAACACCTCAAAAATCTCAAACCAATCACTGAATGAAACCTAACCCTAGTGCAAATCCAATCACTGGATCTCAACGAAGACAAAAAACCACCAAAGTTCAAAGATTTGCTAATTAGGGCTAACTTGGGGTAATTACAACTAATTTAATTTTCATTAGGTTCTTAGGGTTAATTAAAACTAATTAGTCTCGTTAGATACGTGTCCGAAGCCTACCGACAAGTGTTCAAAACCTCCGGACACGTCTGAAGACATTGATTTATTTTTAAAATGTCGGACGCCGTGTCTATCATCCCTTGAAGAGGTGCCGGACACCTCTTAAAGAGGTGTCCATAAGTATAAAGCCAAAATGTGACATTTCGGTGTCGGTGTCGATTGGACGCGGTGTCCGTGACCTACCGACACCTCGACACCTCATCGGCACATCCAGAAACGTGTTCGACACCTCCGGACACGTGTCCGACACCTACCGACACGTGTCGACACTGACACGTCTGAAGTCATTGATTTATTTTTTAAATGCCGGACACCGTGTCCGTCACCCCTTGAAGAGGTGTCCACAAGTATAAAGCCAAAATGTGACATTTTTCGGTGTCGGTTTTGATCGGACGGAGTGTCCGTGACCTACTGACACCTCGACACCTCATCGACACATCCGGACACGTGTCGGACACCTCCGGACACATGTCCGACACCTCTCAGCGGTGTTCGAAGACATTGATTTATTTTTTAATTGTCGGACACCGTGTCAGACACCCATTGAAAAGGTGCCGTACACCCATTGTGACATTCAATTTAGGGTTCAATTAGGAAGTTCAATAAGTTCAATTTAGGTTTCGGTTGGATTAGAGCATTCAATTTAGGGTTCAATTAGGGGTTCAATTTAGGGTTCGGTTGGATTAGGGCATTCAATTTAGGGTTCAATTAGTTAAATTTAGGGTTCAATTCGATTAAGGCATTCAATTTAGGGTTTAATTAGGGTTCAATTACTTCAATTTAGGGTTCAATTAGGGGGTTCAATTAGTTTAATTTAGGTTCGGTTGAATTTGGGCATTCAATTTTGAATTAGGGGGTTCAATTAGTTCAATTTAGGGTCCGATTGGATTAGGGCATTCAATTTAGGGTTAAAATACACATTATTTCATAAAATTGTAAACTTTTACTAAAATTTTTAACGTAATCCAAAGTATCTTACTATAGAATTTCACAAGTTAATGACCAAAGTATGCTACCCAAATGCTCTCGCCTTTCACTACGCTAATTTGCATACACACGTATGCGCATAGTTATTCACTACCACCCTCTAATTACTTCAGCAATCCCTCTCCTCTTATAGACACACATAAACAACCACATTCAATCCCACTTACACACTTAATACAATACACCTCACACCAATGTACCATTCATTATACACACACTATCGAACACATAACTCACACACACATAGCTGCCTCGACAACTCCTTACACTCACACAAATACACGCGATGCACCTACACCGCATACACTCACACACGCACACAGCACAACACTCATGCACTCACGTAGCGCACACAATAACCGGCACACACAACTCACTCTAACACTCTAATGCACCCACACATAGCACACACCTATGTTTTCTCTCAGCAGATTGCCTTTCGAACACACTGCCTCACGGCGGTGGGGGTTTTAAATGAGATGTTTCAACTAAGTTATTATCGCGTTAACCTAATTATATTAGCCAAATTTCAACCCACCATTCAACTAAATCACATATCCGATATCGGAATTCAATTGGGTCTCATCCTCCGTCAACAATCTCAATTCTCCATACTTTCTAGTAATATACAAATATGGGCATCAATTCCATAAGCAATTAAACAACCTATTTCCATCAGTTACAGAATCAATTCCATCAGCAATTAAAAATAATTGAAATTATAAGAAACATATCATAATTCCAGAAACAAATTAGGGCAAGTTCCAATTAGGGCAAATTGACATAAATAAATCAGAACTGAAGAAAATTAGGGCAAATGGTGCTTAAACATGCATTAAAGCAAATTAGGGCAAATGGACATACAAAGAGGTGGTGCGGCGGCGGCAGTGTTCGGGGCGCGGCGACAATGGAGGGCCTTAGTGGCGCGACAGTGGAGGGAATTGGTGGCGTAGCGTTGGTGGCACGCGGATATGGAGGGGCACGACGTCGGGGGAGGGGGGGCGGTGATGTCGCCGGAGGTGGGTCGTCAGAGAGGGAGAACGCCAATATCGCTGGTGAGTGGGTGAGAGTGAGAAACAGAGAGAAACGGGGAGAGTGAAAAAAGACAAAGCTATTTTATAAGGACTTTTAGCGACGAAATGACACCGTCGCTAAAAGCCCGTCGACAAAAGATATCTTTAACGACGGAATTTTTAGCGACGATAACTTTTCGTTGCTTATAATTTTTTAACAACGGACATTTTACCAACGGGTTTATCCGTCGCTGAAATACGTTTTGGCAACAGAATATCTTCTGTCGCTAAAAGTCCGTCGCAAAATCCTAATTTTCTTGTAGTGGTGGAGGTGGATTGACTGTGACGGTGATGGTAACGGTTTTCGGTTATGTGGCCGTGATGTTTTCGGGGGAGAGGGAGAGAAGATCAGAAGAAAGGGAGGCAGTCGTTGGTAGGTCGGCAAGACTGAGAAGTGTTTTGGATGAAAGCTATATATATGCTTGGATGAACGGCTGAGATTTATTAATGCTTAGGTTAGCATACCAGGGCGGGTGCGGGTCGGATACCGTGGCGGGTTGGGCAGAATACCATACCCGACCCTAACCCGCTGTGAATTTAAAAAAAATTACCATACCCGCCCCGTAACCTGGTCAAAGTAAAAATAACCCGCTCCTAACGGGGCAGATATCCTCCGAGCCGGATTTAAATTGCCATCCTTACATTTGACACAGATGATCCTCTGGCCGAATCTCAGGTCATCGTCAAATCATTCTCAACATCTCTATACATTTGACATTTAATCAGTCACTGTATTGTATCTCTCTTTGTGCACTATCATAGTCTTTGTGTCAGCTTTATCTTCAAAATCTAAATCTCCAGATTACCAAAAAACAAGAATAAATTAAAGTTACTTTCTTTGTTTTTTAGTTTTAATTCTTATAGACTTTTATATGACTAATGTACTTATACAATTAATAATCACATTAGTAATATATCTGTACAGTAAGAGTTAAGTTTTTTTCATACAAAATTAGTAATATATAGTTGACTAATCTTAACAAGTTAAATAAATCACTATGCATAGTGAAAATATATTGTTAGTAGTCAAATTAAACAATCTATATTGTATTTAACATATTTAATAGTGATGCTAATTATAATGTGTTTTTTCTTATTCAGGTGTTATGTAAACTTGAACCTTCTGAATTCTTTTATGTTAGCCATCAAATTTTTTTTTATGATTTTATGGCACCGCTCCGATTAGACTTTCTGAGTCCGCCCCTTGACTGGAGCACCCATAGTTTGGTCACCTTGCATATCAAACTATTGGGCATCAAATAAAGTGAACCTCCTTGGGATTATTTGATCAATTATGCAAGCTGTCTATATCAGCATTCTCTAAACCTATGGTCTGACCATCATGCCCACATTCTTATTAATTGTATATATACACTCTCACCTTCTTGGTTGACGTCTAAATAAGTACCTACCACTCTCATCTACTAGGAACCATTTTCAGTTGATCAGACTAGCTCATGGGCGGAGCCACTGTTGTACGACGGGGGGCTAATGTACCCCTTCAAATTTTGAATATATATATATATATGTGTGTGTATATATATATATATATATATATATATATATATATGTGTGTGTGTGTGTGTGTGTGTGTGTGTATATATATGTGTGTGTATATATATATATATATTTCAGATTTTCACTCTCTCTCTTCTCCTCTGAACTTTCATGATCTCTCTCTCTCTCTCTCTCTCTCACCATCTCACGACACACGGCTCACGGCCACGAGCGTATCACTCCGGTAAATCGTAGACCGGCGGCGGCGGCCACAACACGAGCCCACGATCTGAGCTGTCTGGATCTGGGTCTAGATCTACGCGCCGACGGTGAGCTCAAGGTCACTGACGACCTCACCTCAACCGGCAACGGCGTCGCCACGAATGATCTCCAGCCCCTGATTCCACGTTTCCACCGGTGACAAGGAATATGTTCCCAAATCCCAAATCGCCTTGCATGATGATTGATGCATCTCTTCATTATCTTGAATTTGCGTGGGCCGTGGGGGACTGAATGTCTGAATCATAGTGTGGAGTGGATGTGGACCTGTGGTGTTTGATGTTTGAATTGAATTGGATTTTGTCATAATAGTCAACAGTAGCTCCCTCCCTAAATTGTTTGATTTTTGATGTTTGAATTGAATTAGAAAACTGGTTTACAAAATTAGTTATTTGATCTACACTACCAAAAGACAAGACACCAATGTTAATATCAACAACCAGAGGAAAACCTCAAGATGCTGAAGGTGTAACTGTAATCTGTAGAAAATGACTGTCATTTGTTTCAACATTAAAGCAGCAGATCAAAAACTTAGTTCAAATAGGTGATGAGTAAGACAAGGTACAATCGGAAGTGCATAATCACACTATATTCTTTCGAGTACAACAAAGAATGTCAACACTGTAATTGTCTAAAGAAAAAGGACTTTTACTTGACTTTGCATCTTCTAGTATTTTTATCTAATAAACAGTACAACAAAAGAGGGCAAAATCATATTAGAGTTTCTGAATTTTACAATTTACCATAAAGAATCAACCACAGTCTGCTAAAAATGAACTTTATCTTAATTTAAGATTCCCCACATATTGGTGGCACTCCCAAATAGGGCAACAACACCCTTGCACTGCTTCAAACAATTGTACCTATGCGAATCACATGGCTGTGCTTGAAACGTGCTTAAAACTCACTTAATTTCACCGGATTTGTGTGCTTTGACTTTTTGTGAATTTATGTTGTTGTGTATGATCGAAAATGCACTCTGTTTTTTTTTTTGTGCTATTTTATTTATAAAAAAAATTTATTGATTTCGATATATTTTTAGCACCTCCTAGGGTGAAATCCTGGCTCCGCCACTGGACTAGCTACATTATGTCCACATACAGTATGCACAAAATAGTATCAATAACCATTTATAACTAGCTACTAGAACTCCGCAATTTCTCCGAAGCGCACCTCCCTCTCAACTGCAGAATGTTTTAATCAGAAAAGTATTAAATATCCGGGTGAGCACTACGTGCTTAGTAAGTCACCAATAATTCAGATCATAGCTTATATATCAAATAAATAATTGAGTTTATAGAAATATTTCCGGAATATGATATTATTTCACAACAATAATTTTTTTTAGAAAAGCATTTGCACCGAGACAAAAAATATGGTGACTGCATCTAACTGGCCCATATCAGATGAACATAGAAAATCCGCCCAAAAGATTTTTTGGCTCAAGATCACAAACTAGTTGAAAAAAGTAACGCATATAGAGTCACGCCGAGGCCTTGGTTACAGATTGACTTAGAATACACAATAAAAGAGTTTCAAATGTATATATATATATTTTTATTTGCAAGAGTTTTTATATGTCCACATAGAGTATGCACAAAATAATATCAATAACCATCTATAACTAGTTACAGGCCTCGTAGACCCCGCAATTTCTCTGAAGCACACCACAGGATCTTTCAATTTGAAAAGTATTAATTATCTGGGACTTAGTCACCAAAACCCAGATCATATATTGCATATCAAATGAGTAATTCAGTTTATAGAAATATTTTTAGAATATGATATTAATTCACAATAATAAAAAAAATTACACTGGACAAAAATTGTGGTGTCTGCATCTAACCGTCGCATACCACCAAATGAACATAGAAAATCCGTCCACAAGAAATTTTGACTCAGGGATAACAAACTAGTCCGAAAAAATAACGCATACCAGAGTCACTCCAATGGGTAATACTACCAGAGTCCGGTGGAAGGAGTAACAATGGCAGTTACATTGTTCCCTTGAAGGGGTCACAGAAGACTAGAACAGTAATGCCGTCAAATGCAGACCCGGTAAATAGCAACGGTCTGACAAAGCGATCCAGTAAAGACGGAGACTCCTCGATCGATCAGTAAAGGCAACTGTTTTTACAACCTTTTACTACCAAAGCATGTATGTATATGTATATGGTTTTACGTGCATGCATCTCCGCTTTCTATAAAAAAGACGGAAGTCTATCTAAAAGCTAGCAGCATCATTGTTGTAAGCAAACTTTCGATTATGTAGACACCGGCAGACCCATCAGTTTACAGCATGAACCAACTACGTACATATGACTACTCTCATAACCCGTTTCCTCACCCACCCACCCACGTAGTCTCTCTTGTTTGATTTGGTTTCTTTTGCTTTCTTTTTCCTCCTTCCGTTTCAAATTCCTAATTTGGTTTCAGAAGTTGCTTTTTCTTTCCTCCATACTAGTTGTATACAATGACTAACCATCTTCTGACTAATTAACAGATTTAAAGATCATTAATACAACTTATTTTTTTTTTTTGAATTACCACCATAAAACCTATATATTAGCTGCCTTTTATTATTAAGAACAAAAAATATGATGGTGTAAACGCGACCACGTAATTCCACGTCAACACCATTAGGTCCCACAAAAATCTCATTACCCAAGTATCATCATAAGTTATAGGAAAAAAATTTGGCTGATACCCCGGTTGGAGCAATCTTCCTCTTACCTCCTATATAGCGACAATCAATCTTCTCTAAATATTTTTAGTGACTTTTATTTAGTGTCGTTAAAAAAGTGCTGCTAATATTTGTCGCTGATAGTGTTAGAAGAAAAGCCACTAGAAACATTTAGCGACTGTTAATTGTCACTATAATCGGGGTTGGAGGAAGATTCCTACAACCCTGGTAGGAGCCAAAGATTGTTCTAAGTTATATCGCTGTCGTCTAAATCTTACCCTCCACAAAAACCATTACCATAACTCCGCGGAGAGGAGGACACACGCAGCGGAAAGTCCAAAAATGTAATACTGCAATCAGCTTGCACTAAATTTTAGAACACAAACCAGACTAAGAAAATACCACATCAATATAAAATTAAATATTTCTACTCAAGTACTCCCTTCGTCTCAATAAAAGTTGCTCAATTTTGACTTGGCACGCATATTAAGGATATAAGTCATATATTGTATGTTTATCATTTTATCCCTAAAGGGCGGAGTAAATGGGTCGGAAGAGAGAAAATGAGTCGGTGGATGGTTAAATGTGGAGAGAGAAATAAAATAAAAAAAGTATAAAAATAGTAAATATAGAAAAACACCTACATAATCTTTTTTAATTTGAGAAGTAAACAATTAGGGTTAAACACTCTTTAGTACCTCAAAATTACGGGGAAATCTCACTTGAGGATCCAAGTTTTCGATTTTTACACTCCAGGGTCTGAAGTTTCAATTTGACCATTAATAAGTACTTCCGTCCAAATTCCTAAATTTGGAGAGAAAATCGTCAGGGACAAAATCGTCAACTTAGGTTTGTTTTTTTCCCCTCTCTATATGAATATCAGTATTCTTTGTTGTTCTCTCTCTCTTTACCAGCCCTTAAACCTGGTACCCTTGTTATCAACTATAAAGCCACACCATAGCACAAGGAATGTTGGTCTCTGAATTTTGATATACAGAACGAAATTCACTGAGTAAAAAGATGCAAGGCACTCTTTCAAAGGTGCAATTCTTGACACAAGCGTAGATGTCACCTCCAATCTGTATTCATCATCACCCAACTGCACGACCATAATTAGCACCACACCACCACCATAACCAGTCCTTAATGCAAGTGTTTGCCATTTCTGTATCATCACCCCACCCCACGACCACTATTAACACCATGTCACCAACATAACATTCCTCCTTCCTTCCCTCCCTCTCTCTCTCTCTCTCTCCCCCTCTCCCTTTCTCCCCATAATGCCACTATCACAGATTACCAATTGAATCCACTATCCTATACCACCGCAAAGATCCCAAATTAAACACCTAATTGAACCGGATGAAAGGAAAATGTGTTAACCGAAGCTTTGTACATAAATAAATAAACGTTTTTACTTCCAGAAATGAGGGAGGATCAGGATTGTAGATCCATTTAGAACTAGATGAAAAAAGAAAAAGAAAAAAAAATTGACGACTAGATCGAGAATCAAGGAGTACCAGGTGCAATGATGGAGGCGATTGTAATGGGTGCGGTGGGCACGGTAGTGGGTGCAGGGGCAAAAGTTTGGTGCATGTGTGTGGAGATTGCTATCTCATACCTTGTATGAGATTTGAGGATTGAACAAAGGAATGCTAGTACGAATACCCTCAAATAGAATTTGTTAATCTTGATACCAGAGTAACAAATTGTGTGTATCATGTGTGTTTCGTGGTGGCCGGATAGGTGTTAGGTTTGGGGAGGGCAGTAAGTGGTGGCGGTGTCTTCTTGGAATGGTGGTGGGTGGGGCTTGGGTTGGCAGTGGAGGAGGTAGGTTGGTTGAAGAAGAAGAAGCGGTGAAAAAAAGAAAAAGAGAGGAGGAAAAAAAAAAAAAAAAAAAAACCAAACTTGAGTTGACGATTTTGCCTCAAAAGTTAGGGATTTAGATGGAAGTACTTATTAATGGTCTAATTAAAACTTTAGACCCTGGCGTGTAAAAATAAAAAAATTGAATCCTCAAGTGAGATTTTTGCGTACTTTTGGGTTATTAAAGTGTAGTTAACCCAAACAATTATTTTGTGATAGCCAAAAGAAGAAGTATGATCAATTTTTTTGAGATGGGGGGAGTATATAAAAAGAAAGAGTTGATACTCACACCATAAGATGAAGAAAAAAATGTTATTTACTTGATTGTAAAACAACTATTACAACACTCAAACAACACCCTCAAAGCTCAAGACCAATTTATGGATGCAAAGACAAATAACTTAATGGCCAAAGGCCTCTATTTATACTACTAACCTAACTTAGGAAGTAAGCTAATTTATTCATAAGAAAACTACTAAAACAAACAAACGGGCTGGGTGGCCCAAGAAGTCGGGGCTAATCTTTATCATTCTCCCTTAGCACTGACTCTTTGCTCATCACTCCAACTTGCAATCGATGGTTGGTGAATTTCGAGAGCGAAATGCCTTTTAAGAAAAAGTCTGTCATCTACTTTTTTTGTTAAACGAGAGAAGAGTGATATCATCTTTAAGAACTTTCTCTTGGATGAAGTGATGATACACCTCAATGTGCTTTATACATATACGAAATACATGATTCTCATCCGCTCTGTAGAGTGTGTAAAATACAACATAGTGTGCCCGAGCAGAAGCCTTAATAGAATTCCCAAGCTCCCAAGAGGTTGGACTTCAGCCGAGCACTGTCCCGTCTGAGCAGAGTGCCCGAACAGAAGTCTTGGTAAATTCCCAAGCTCCCAAGAGCTTAGACTTCAGCCGAGCACTCTCCCGTCCGAGCAGAGTGCCCAGACAGAAGTCTTGGTAAAGTGCCAAGCTCCCAAGAGCTTGGACTTCTGCCGAGCACTCTCTAGTTCGAGCAAGAGCAAGAGCCCGAGCAAAGCCTTCATAGAGTTCCATGGCTCCCAAGGGCTGGGTTAAACTCTTCCTGAGCAGCTCATCCAAACAGGAAGCCCGAGTAGCCTTTCACCCCACAAATTCTTAGGTACATACGAAGTAGGTAATATTGTATCAACCATTTCTTACAAGGTCCTATTTTTCCTCTCGGCTACACCATTCTGTTGTGGACTATAAGGAGAAGTAACTTGGTGTATGATACCCCAAGTTTCAAATAGACCATGAAAGGAAATTTATTCACCTCCTCTATCCAATCGCAAATAATCTTATCATCTAGTTGATACTCTAGTTCCGCTTTGTAAATTTTAAATTTATCCAAAGCTTCATCTTTAGTCCTTAGAAGGTATGTGTAAGTATAACATGAACAATCATCTATAAATGTTATGAAATATCTTTTGCCACCCCTTGTTAGGTGACCTTCCATCTCACACAAGTCCGAGTGTACTAATTCTAATAATTCTGTTTTCCTTTCAACCCCTTTGAAGGGTTTCTTGGCAATTTTAGATTTTATGCAAACTAAATATTTCTCTAAACTAGGTGAAGTATGTTGAATTAACCATACTTCTCATGCGTTTATAATAAAAAAAAATGCCATAAATCAAAAGAAACAGAAAGATAAGCACATTTAGAATCTTTATTACTCATATTAAGCTTGTACATGCCATTGGTTACATATCCCTTGCCGACATAGTTCCCTCCCTTAGTCAAAATAATATTATATGACTCAAAAAGAATCTTAAACCCAAACTGGTTAAGTAAGCTAACAGACACAAGATTCTTCCTAACATCAGGAACAAACAACACATCTTTTAAGGTCAGCTTATTACCGGAGGAGAGATACAACACCACAGTTCCCTTGCCACGACTTTAGCCGTCGATGAGTTTCCCATGCAGAGTGGATGTCCTTCTGCAACCGGCTCGAGGTCCTTGAACAAATTTATGTTCTTTGCAATGTGCTTGGTTGCACCAGAGTCCACCCACCACTCCTCATCTTCCCCCACCACCTTGGCTTCAAAAACCACCATACTGAAGTGTTTGTTGTCAACCACATTGGCTTGGTCCTTATTCTGCCTCTTAGCTAGCCGACAATCTTTCTTGAAGTGCCCACTTTTTCCACACTTCCAACATGCCTTTTCAGGCTTATCATGCCCTTTGGTTGAAGCGAAACCTTGACCATCAAGCTTACGCTTAGAGCCACTAAAAGAGTGATGATCTACTACAAGAGCCTCGGAGGATTTGTGGTCTTCCAACTCAAGTCTATCTAAGTTGCGAGAATTCTTTTCAACTTGGATATACTTGACCAACTCCTGCATGGTCATGGCATCCTTCTTTTGCTTTAACTATTTGCGACATTCTTAAGTGAAAGGAAATTTAGAAATAACTGTAGTCACTTAGAAAGATTCGTCAAGAGAGTGGCCCTCAGATATGATCAGATCCATTATCATTTGCAGTTCATGTATCTGAGTAATAACATAATTACAATCTACCACACAGAAGTCAAACAACTTACTGATTAGGAATTTTTTATTCTGGGCATCACGTGTCTTGTACTTGTTGTCAAGATCATCCCATAATTCCTTCGCAGTGCTGTTGGTATACTTGATCTTGTAGACGCCGTATAGAGTGTCGAACAACCCTCCCAATATGTAGCCCTTGCAGTAGACATCATCCTTTTCCCGTTTCTGTTCTTCTTCATAGTAACCTGTTTGGTTGCTTCATCTGCACCTTCTTCTACAACGGGCTTTGGAAAGGTGACAACCGACTTTGAAAAGGTGAGGACATAGGCTATCTTCAATGTTGCAAGGAAGAAGTACATCCTACTCTTCCAACGTCTGAAGAAAGAGCCATCAAACTTCGCTAACTTGGAGATGTCATTGATCATAAGCATCTTTGTAGCAGTCTCCATTATAGCCAAATTACTGTCTTAAGTTGTTGGAAAAATAATAAGGCAATATGGAGAAAACTGGAAAGAACAGTCTGAGTCAAATGCATTGCACTTTGTTCTTAAGACAATATTTGTTCCCTTTTATTCTGTTTAGGTTACAGCAAATCGGTCTCCCAAGATAAAATAGGAGACCACTCTATTTATCATAGCAGAAAGCAATCAATAGAAAGAAATTTGAGAGAGAGAGATAAACGGAGTGAGAAATGCACTGCCATCAGCCCCTATTTATAGAGCACCAACATGTGCCTTGAACATGTGCAATCAGTGGTGCTAGTTAAATAAATTTGTAGGTGTCATTTAACATTCACAATCTAACAGATATAGCAAAGAGGTACAACCTTTTGAACTAAAAGACACCCCTTTTGAATTTAAACAGAACTGAAAATTTGTTTAATTTACCAATGTTCGCGCTGTTCCAGTCCAAAAATCACAACTATTCTGGTTCATAGGCTGAATTTTTCGTAAAAAAAGTTAAGGCTGCGCTCAGGACGAAGGCTCCTAGCGATGATACGCATGTACGAAGTGCAAAGTTCGCTTAAAAGCTTCTTTATGCCGTCGCCCGTGTTTGCGCCCCAGGCACGCGTGCGTGTGGTGCACCGCACTTGTGTGAGTGCATAGCCATGCATACCATGTCTTTCTAAAACAATATTGTATGTCATATGGGCACTTAAATACCCTTAATGTTTTCATTTCTCAAGCTATGTGAGAACCTACATAATGACCCCTTTTTAACCTTATTAAATGCCCACCTTAAGATTTTGGGATAATATCACTTATAGCCCTGAGTTTAGGGGTAAATTACAGTCAAAGACATAAGTTTTAAAAATTTGCACTCTTATCCAAAATGTTAAAATTTTGTATCATATATGACCACCGTTAGGGTTCTGTGACCCTAACTAACGGTTTTTACTGATGTGGTAATATCATATATTGAAAATGACAATATTACCCCTTATACATACTTTATACATATCCTCTTCCTTCCCATTTTCCCTGTTCTCTTTCCATTTCTTCTCTTCTTGCTCTCATAATCTTGATTCTGTCTTCCCATCTCTATCTAATTCTAATGTCTAATTCCAAAACAAAATGCCAACACCTACGACCTCCACGATCGTCCCACCATCGGCGTCACCTCCAACACGAAAACCAAAACCACCACCATACCCACCCACACCACCACCATCAGTCCAGCCATACGCACCACCACCGTCGTTTCAGACATAAACCAGCCAGGCAACGGGGAATCACCAGTCACCAAACCCATCACAGATTCGATCCACCACCACCACGACACATTTCCCAGATCTTCATCCTATCTGCCACCATCATACCCAGATCTCCATCCTTATCCACCATACCGAGATCTGGGTATGGTGCCAATGCTTCTTAGGGTGGTTTTGGTGGAAGGAAGTGGACGACTGCGAGTCCCAATTTCTGCCAGAGTTTTTTGACGGGATATTAGCGTCTAAGAACCCCAGGTTTTCAAATACTACAGGAAATCGATAATTAGAAGTTTCAGGGAGAATCCTAGGCGAAAAGATAAGCTTTACAGAGGCCAGGAAGAGCATAATTGCAGACGTGGGTTCGGTTCGAAGGGTATTTGATTTCTTGAAGACTTGGGGTTTAATTAATTATTTTGGTCCAAAGAAGCAGTTTAAGTGGATTAATAAGGATGGCAAATCTAGTGCCGTGGTGGCGAATGGCAGTAATGATTCAGTATATAATATCTTGGTAGTGGTTATGGTTATTGGATGTAGAAGAAGGTGAATGACAATGGTGGTTCGATGGGTTTGAGAAGGGATAGAAAAAGAGAATGGGAAGAGAGATGAGTGGTTTGTTCTAGAGGGCAATTATGCCATTTTACACAAAAATTTAACACCATCCGTATTCCGTGTGGTCAACGGATATAACTGATATAAACACAAACTTGTGTCCTCGGCTGTAATTTACCCTAAACTGAGGGATATAAATGATATTATCCCTAAGATTTTATATCTCTCTAACCGATCAATGAAATTGATTGATTCTTTTTGGACATAAAACTTTGTAGTGCAAGGTTCAATAAGGTAAGGTCCAATTTATAGAAAATTTCCAAAAGATATCATGGTCAATATGCTGTTGATCAATGTGTTGGTGAAGAGGGGGGGGGGGGGTGGGGTGAGGGGGTGTTCTATATAATCTCGAGCTGCCAAACTGGAATTGAGGTTGTTGATGCAGAAGACAAAAGCAGATCCAAAGCATCTGGGTGGCGGGATGGTTGTGGCGGAGCTAGGCTGTGACGGTGGCGGCTGAGCGGTGCAGAAACTTACACTAATTAGGTTCCTAGGACCACAAATTGCGTGGAGGTAATTTACCTATGGAAATATCGTGAGAGAGAAATACGCCAGTGGCAGCAGTTAGAGAGCAGCGACAGTGACAAAGAGCAATGGATGTGGCAACGGCACAGAGAAAAAGAGAGAGAGAGAGAGAGAGAGAGAGAATATGGGGATTATTCTGATTTTCATGCTCTAATAACCCACCACATTGTTAATCCAATTCCAATGGTTATGAGCCGTGGGGTTCTACCTGCCCGATTGTCTTGGACATATGCCAACATTATACTAATAAGCATTGGCATATCAATACTTGTGCCGACGTGCCCTTGAGTATCGTCTGATTTTTCATTATCGTAGAGCTCATGTCATGCATTGTGAGTCACTTTTTCAATTTAATTTTGCAATTGATGTCTATATACTAACCTTAACAGGTCTAGTATAAAGCTCCCAATTACAGGCGAGCTAGCTATCGCATTGTCCATTAGTCTGTATGAATATACTCAATGGCAAAAAAGTGCGGAGAAAAATACGTGCAACCACGTCATCCCCACCATTTATGATTTGTAGATGTTAGTATTCGGGTCTAGCCTGTATGTTTATTTCGGGTACAACCCATGACCCTTAAAGCCAAAAGACTTGGAGGTGATTAGTAGATGTAACCTCAAGAATAACATAAGCCTTAAGATTTATTTCCTAGTAATAGCTCTTTGTGAGATAATTTAAGCGAGATGACTCTTGGCTGAAAAGATGATGGAACAAGGGAAAAAACAGAAAAGAGACATATGAGGGAGGGGGAGAGACTTATCTATCAACATTCTCTATTCATCTTCACAACTAGCTAGATTGAGATAAAAAGACTTTTGGATGGTAGAAACATGGATCTGACTCGTGTAGTCTAATCCACCACGGGGCGTTTGTTCATGATGTTCGTTGGCAAGTAAAGTAATAACTAGATCGGGGAAATTGGTGTACGTGATTTGCAGCCCGTATGCATTATACGTCTTCACACCCACACACACTCTTATTCAGGTAAGTCTCAAACTCCTTCATAAGAAAATAAAGAGTTTAAGGGGAGGAGAACTATAAGAGTGCTTTCAACCATGGTATGTTTATGTATTGCTATTAACTGCAGGGGGGAGATAGAGATAGAGATAGAGATAGAGAGAGAGAGAGGGGATGTGGGTAAATGAGATGTATGTAGAGTGATTGAATTAGACTAAGAATGTGCATTTTGAGAGGCAAGACAGACAAGTAATAATGGGACTCATCAAATATGACCATCTTAAGAACCAAGACTATGAATGAGATTTTGCAGCAACGTATACCGTTGTAGACTAGTTTAAACCACATAAGCACAATTTTCTCATCTATGAAAATCATTCAAGAAAATCTTGGTTGACCAACCTGGATAGTGAAGACTAGGGTTGTATAAGAGCTGAGTTCAAGTCGAACAAAGGTATGTTCAAACTCCTTTATTTAGTGTCAGGCCATGCCCGTGTTCGTCTTCATCTAATCTTCAAAGTTTCATTTGAACTCGTTCGCAGTTCGGTTCGTGTTCGACTCGAGCTTGTTTGTTTAATTATACGAACCGAACTCAAACTTGAAAGTCTTGTCCTCATTCAAAATAATTATTTTCAAATCAGAACTACACCTTTCTTGATCCAATTGTCTTGCTGATTTTAGGGCTTCCAGTTTCAAACTTAATTTAGACTATAATTAAGTTTTATGGCTTTTGGGTTTGAATATATTGTAACTAAGTTACCATTTAGACAAGCTGTTCACGAACACGTTACTGAACACTTTGTAATGTTCATGCTCGGTTCATTTAATAATCGAGCTCTAAAAATTTGTTCATGTTCAGTTCTTATAATATTATACTATTGAACCTGAACGAGTTCTTTGGAGAACGAACCACAAGCTGTTCATGAACAGCTTGGTGCGTTTACAGCCCTGATGAAGACCATTGATTAATTTAGACTATAATTAAGTTTTATGGCTTTTGGGTTTGAATATATTGTAACTAAGTTACCATTTAGACAAGCTGTTCACGAACACATTACTGAACACTTTGTCATGTTCATGCTCGGTTCATTTAATAATCGAGCTCTAAAAAATTGTTCATGTTTAGTTCTTATAATATTATACTATTGAACCTGAACGAGTTCTTTGGAGAACGAACCACAAGCTGTTCATGAACAGCTTGGTGCGTTTACAGCCCTGATGAAGACCATTGATTCCTTATGCAAAGAGGGTTACACCCATGCGACAACTCCATTCAATTTGATTTGGACTGTACAACCCTCTAATCTATTAAATCCGTGATAATAGTAAAGCATATTAGTGAATTCAACAATTAAAATTAAGAGCAATATACTTAAAATATTAGTATATTTGAAGGTCTCCAAACATTATTTTGGATGGGTCCTTACTTTTGAATTGACTTAAATTTGTAGGAATAATGAGGCCATATTAGCAAGCGAGCATTATAATACTGTAAAACTATAGTTGCAAACATTGTAAAACTCTAACCAACATACTAACATATTAAGACTTAACTCTGACCTATAAGTATTTGATTTATTACCTCTCTCCGATATCACTTTGATGACACTGCCAATTCAGGTGGTTCATTGTCAATTTTTCGAATAGATTGGTGACCAAAAGAGCAATAGGTTTTCCATATTATTTTCATGTTTGTTTCAGAGAGCTTGTAGCTTCACCACACTGTGATTTACTTGTCATCCATCTATTCTTTTATTCTGTACCTTTTCATATTTTCTTTGGTTTACTGCAATAAATCTTAAAACCACAAAACTGGCATTCTAGACATCTATACAAGGTGAATGACACGTTTTTGTAGTATATCAGTATGTGGATTGATCTTATGGTCAAGAAATTTAACACAACCTTGAAATATTTAACACAAAACATATATTTTTCTAAATTTGAAACCAAATTGACATGGTGATCAAGCCTGCCACCCCTTCCTCTCTCCCAAGAAACTTTAGTTGTTGTTAATATTTTACTAAAGCATAGGCATCAAGTTCCGATATTGAATAGCAATTTGGGTGGCACAGTACAACTTTAGGTATTTTGAGAATATGCAAATACGCATTCTCGAAATTTAGGCCTTGTACGTTTACAGTATTTTGTTTTCGTTTTTGTAATGATGATGAAAAATATACTTTTTTCCGTGTACTTTTATCATTTTCTGTATTTATTTTGGATCCAAATATCGAAACAGTACTGAAAAAAATAAAAACACCCTAAGGATGTTTTCACCTTTTCTCGCCATTCGGTTTCTCAGTGTCAGAGAATAGTGATTCAGTCTTCACTGTTCAACATTTTTTCTTCCAGGCCTCTGACCTCCTCTATGCCTTGTCACGTCAGAGGGAAACCATAGCTCTCATCTTTCTCTCTATCCCCTTTATCTCCTTCATTTCCAATGAACAAATCCCCAACAACTCTCTCCCACACCATTCATCAATTTGCCGAAAACAACAAAGAAATCTCACCCCTAGCCTCTAACTGACGAAGACCCAGGGTAGAGACGACGGACACACCGCCAGTACCTACAGTCTCCCAATCAAGCACCCAACGATCCATTATCGGAGAGGACGAAGTCCCATCTCCTGCAGAGCTCTTCAAGGTTTTGACCAACTGTGCTGTTTAACTCATTAATGGGAGAGAGGAATGCGCATTTCAATGCACAGGGAAGGGGAATGGAAAGGGGAAGACGAGAAAGGGAAAGGGCAGGGGAAGGGGAACATTACAGAATACGTGGGCCATGCTTCACGTGAATGGAAGGGGATTTATGAAGTGGGGTGGGCCTGGCGTGGATAGGAATTCACATAAATAGAGGGTATACAAATAATTTGTTAGGTTAATAGTAAGGTTAAAATGGGAAGATATGGGTACAAATAGTGTAGAAAATGCTAAACATAAAAGAATGGATCCAAAAAAGTTGTTGAAAATGGAAATAAAAATGGTAAATGTACAAGAAAAACTAAAAAAGTGGATACTGAAACTGGTAAAAAAGCTAAAAGTACACAATCCGATTTCGGAACTGAATACTAAAATTTGGGAAACAAAAAAAGAATACAAATACCGTAAACGTATAGCCCCTTAGCTTCCCTCCAGATCTGCCTCACAGGTAAAAAAAAAAAAAAAGAAGAGAAAAATATGTCATGACCCTGCACGTATGTTTGGACTGAAAGGTTCTTAAGAAGGGCTTGGCCACCACCTAGAAAGGCTCGGCTTGTACTTTTAGCCACCATCATTTGGATTGGATGAGACTTCCAGAGTTTTAGCAACATTTAATAAGTCAAAGTGAATGATTGTAATGCGATAACACACGCATGATAATGATTTGCAAGCAGAGAATTAAATCCGTTGATTGGATGGTGAGAAAAAGCTAATGTGGAGGATAGATTTGTGTACCATAAATGGGAAGACAAAAGGGAAAAGGAAATGGTTGAGAAAATTAAGGGAACAAAGGTTATAACTGATAATATACATTTTATGGCTACTATTATTATACATGGAATTAATGTGGTGGATTATTAATATTATAACTCAAGCAGTGTATTTCAACTACTTGCAATGCATAGTTGTTGCATGTGAAGGTTATAGTTGCAGACTCCAAAGTGTGTGGGTCGTGCTCTTCTTGTGTGTTGTCCGTTGTAAAACTGGGGATATTCCACCGTTGTGGTAAAAAATTGACCGAGACCGAACGAGCGTCTGTTAGGACCAAACAAGCATGCAAGCAGACCTGCGAAGCACAACACGAGCAAATGGTGACGCGCCGGGACCCCCAGAGGAGGATCTGGCGGGGAGCCTCCGATGTTTAAGTCAGTAAGCAATGTTGAGAGTAAATAATTTTGAGAAAGTATCTGAGAATTTTAGATAGTCAGAACTTACCTTCCTCCTCCTTTTCCACTTCCATTTTGTAGAAATGTATTAAAGGGTCGGTTACCTTTCTGTAATGGGGAGTTACTCTAATTAGTGGGAGGTTATCAGGATTTAATGGGCATATAGCTCATAATAAGATAGTGGGATAGTGGAAAGGTGGGCAAGTGCCACTCCCATATCTCTAAGAATCAAGGAGCAGTTTTGGTGCCATCTGGTGGTGACAAGTGTCACCTTCCCATTGGTGGGTATTTTTACCCATATCATTTGCCCCCCATTCTGTATTCCTTTGGGAGTAAGAATACGGAATTAGGACGATTGTCGTAGCATCGAATTTTGGGCCTTGTTTAAGGGGTCCTCCGCGTTTGGAAGTTTACAAGAAGTAAAGGTCTCGTCTACTCGGCTTGGTGGAGTAGAGATCTTAGGGGCTCGTCTACTCAGCCTGGCAGAGTAGAGGCATTAGTGGTCTAATGTGCTTGTTTACTCGGCTTTGCGAGCAGAAGCTTAGACCCCAAAGGAGCTCGTCTACTCGGCTGAGCGAGTAGAGGCAATGGGGGTCTAATGTGCTCGTCTGCTTGGCTTTGCGAGCAGAGGCTTACTCAAAAGGAGCTCGTCTACTCGGCTGAGAAACTAAAGGCCTAGGTGGTCTAAACGTGCTCTTCTGTTCGGCTTTACGAGTAGAGGCTTAAACCTCACAAGGAGTTCGTCTACTCAACTCAGCGAGTAGAGCCCTATGTGGTCTAAACGCGCTCATCTACTCGACTTTGCGAGCAAAGGCTTAGACCTCGAAAAGGGCTCGTCTACTCAGCTGGGGGAGTAGAGGCTTAGATGTTATAAACGCGCTCGTCTGCTCTGCTTTATGAGCAGAGGCTTAGACCATGAAAAGGCTCGTCTACTTGGCTGGGCGAGTAACAGCCTAGATGGTCTAAACATGCTCATCCGCTCGGCTTTGCGAGTAGAGGCTTAGACCTCAAATGGGGATCGTCTACTCGGCTGGGTGAGTAGAGGCCTAGATGGTCTAAACTCACTCATCTACTCGGCTTTGCGAGCAGAGGCTTAGACCTCGAAAGGGCTCGTATACTCCACTGGGTGAGTAGAGACCTAGGTGGTCTAAACATACTCATCTGCTTGGCTTTGCGAGCAGAGGCTTAGATCTCGAAAGGGCTTGTTTACTTGGCTGAGCAAGTAGAGGTATTATGGATTTAATATGCTCGTCTGCTCAGCTTGGCGAGCAGATGAGTAGACCCCAAAGAATCTCGTCTACTCGGCTGAGTGAGTAGAGGCATAAGTCTAATGCGCTTGTCTGCTTGGTAGAGACTAAGACCAAAGAAGCTCGTCTACTCGGCTAGAGTCGAGGCATAGGTCTAATGCGCTCGTCTGCTCGGCAAAGGCTAAGACCAAAAAAGCTCGTCTACTCGGCTAGAGTAGAGGCATGGGTCTAATTTGCTCGTCTGCTCAGCAGAGGCTAAGACCAAAAGAGCTCGTCTACTCGGCTAAAGTAGAGGCATATGTCAAATGCGCTCGTCTGCCGGTAGAGGCTAAGACCAAATGAGCTCGTCTACTCGGCTAGAGTAGAGGCATGCGTCTGATGCGCTCGTCTGCTCGACAGAGGCTAAGACCAAAGAAGCTCGCCTACTCGGCTAGAGTAGAGGCATAAGTCTAATGCACTCATCTACTCGGTAGAGGCTAAGGGCAAAATAACTCGTCTACTCGGCTAGAATAAATGCATAGGTCTAATGCGCTCATCTGCTCGGCAGAGGCTAAGACCAAAAGAGCTCGTCTACTCGGCTAGAGTAGAGGCATGGGTCTAATGTGCTCGTCTGCTCGGCAGAGGCTAAGACCAAAGAAGCTCGTCTACTTGGCTAGAGTACAGGCATATGTCTAATATGCTCGTCTACTCGGCAGAGGCTAAGACCAAAAGAGCTCATCTACTCGGCTATAGTAGAGGCATAAGTCTAATGCTCTCGTCTGCTCGGCAGAGGCTAAGACCAAAGAGCTCGTCTACTCGGCTAGAGTAGAGGCATGGGTCTAATGCGCTCGTCTGCTCAGTAGAGGCTAAAACCAAAGGAGCTCGTCTACTCGGCTAAAGTAGAGGCATAGGTCTAATGTGCTCGTCTACTCAGCAGAGGCTAAGACCAAATGAGCTCGTCTACTCGGCTAGACGGGTAGATAGATTTGTAGTATAATGTGCTCGTCTGCTCGGCCTAGCGAGTATAAGCTTACTCTAAAGGAGCTTGTCTACTCGGTCTGGGGAGCAGAGGCTTTATAGAGGATTTGAGTGAATTAGCGTGTCCACTCAGTTTTGTCATTTCCATCAAGGGGTACAAGCATAACTTGCCCTCTGTTACGCTGATCGATTGGCGCCACGTGTTGGTTGTCCCAAAGGTCGTGAGGTTGTGGCTATTGGATTACAATAATATCTCTATATAGGAAAAACTTTATTTCATTTTGAGCAAGAGAGACTTCAAGAGGCCTAAAAGAGCTCGTCTGCTCGGACTAGCGGAGTAGGAGTCCATCAGAGTTCTTTCGGTCGGTCCGGTGAGCAGTGAACTAGGAATTCAAGGATCTTTACTACGCGAGGCTCATGTGACTCCTTGAGAAAGGAGCATGAATGCTCAGCTGGGCCAAGGTTTGGGTGACCATTTATAGAGACGAGCACGGGTACTCGGTTAAACCATCATAAATATCCTCAGTGAAGGAGTACTGAATGATGACTAACACTGATGGTGAGCTTCTCAAGGTGTCGGTCATGAGATTGGCTAGAGCACGGTTGAGGCACGTAAGAATGAGCCTCGTAATATCTCTTCTTAGGTCATCTATTCCTTGAATGAGGATAAAAGTGATGTGGCCATTGCAATAGTCTTAGTCATTCTTGTGATGCACATGGCGAGATTATTTTTGAATTTTCCGTCAAGTGACCTTGGAAGTCGGTGGCAAAAGCCCTCAGCTTCATGATGAGGAGGTTAGGTGAGGCGTCATTTAATAGGTTGTCGTTGACCTGTGATGGTTTTAATGTTTAATACCTTCGAGAAGGACGATTGACCAAGGCTTGCAAATGAATGATAGATTCTTACATGGCATGATTGGTGACGAGCAGGTCGTGCTGCTCAGCCATCATATGAGGGGGAGTGCAGGCTCCGTGTGAGAGTGGTCATAGTCTCATATACATGTGGCCCCCCTAACTAAGAAAGCATACATGCAAATATGGTTTCTTAGTCACCATGTAGGGCATACTCATTAAAACAAGGCATAGATGCGATGATGGCTTCTTAGTCACTGTGTAGGGCACCAATCATAAAAAGAAGCGTTGTTTGCCGACTCGGTAAGACAAATAGATAAAGCTAGGGATTGCGGTCCTTCTGCTCGGCTAGATGAGCAGATAAATTTAGAAGACCATGGTCTATCCAAGCAAGTAGCAGGCGTAGAGTACGCAAGATGCCACTAGATGACTAACAAAGACATTGCAGTATTTTGCCAATACGCTGTGCAGCGATGTGCAACAGTGTGGCAAGTGAGAATACGAGCACGAGATCTCAAATTCGCCAGACATACTGGCAAAGCTATAATCGTAGGCTGTGATGCTCTTATGGTTATCAGATTAGTGGTAGCGTGTGCGTCTCCATTTCACAAGTCAACATGTGACGCTTAGCAGGCATGATGCTGCCTTTAAAACTCTTAGCATAACTAAAGCCACAGGGGTTGTGAATTTTCTTCACTCATGAAGGGGAGTGCAGTGCAAACCCTCGTAATAGGAAAAAATAGGTCACGCGAAAATATACAAGAGAGCGCATGAGCTGATAAAGGCAACTACATTTTAGCACTAAATTGAGAATACTAATCATACTCTATGACACCATTATTATCCTGTCGGTTAGACAGATGAGGGGTGTTGCTAACACAAGTGAGGGTTTATAACAACTTATAGCACTCGTATGACCGGAACGTGTTTAGCCGATTAAAGCAATGGGATGATGCATGACCGAATTGAATAAACAGGTCTAAAGTATTTAAGCAATATGCAGGCATATGTTAAGTGTGCCAACACTTAGAATCATAGCTGTTGCATATTATGCCGTGTACAAACAAGTCTATGTATACAGGTTTTAGCGATAAATATGGCCATTTATGAGCAGCATAGATAAATCACATTATAAGATTTAAATAAATCTTGACTGACAACAAGAACAAAAAATATGTGAAATTATGGGGTTAAAACATAATTGCCTAAGAAGGAAAGAGTGCACCTGATGAACTCAGTCTCTTTTTCACCAAAGGGCTAATTCGCGGTGTCGCCACAACACCACTGTCATTAGGGCCACCAATTGCCGAAGAGTCATCGCCGATCACTGCCGATGAGTCTAGATCTGGCCATTTCTCCTTGGGGACGTCGATTTCAGACGAAGGCCCTGCGTTTGATGGTCATCGTGGCGGAGGCTTGGACTGAACAACGACGCCGACAGACTTCAGCTGCGACCGTGATGCCTGTTGCTATGTTCGGGCTTTTGCCGGTGAGATAATGGCCGATGAAGTTCATGCGGCTGTGGTGGCGACGTCGTTGCGAATCTGGTACGGCCCCTGCGGTATGTAGCCGGTCATGGTGGTCCAACAACGTTACTTGGTGCGATGTCTCGAATTGGGGCGGCGCAACGACGGGGGTTGGACCAGCGATTTGGCAATGTGGTCGTCGATCGTAGCGAGCGTTCAGCAGTTGCGCTACCGTTGGTCACGACGGTGAGGAGTGGGCTGGAGCGGTGGTGGTTTGAGATTACCGAGACTCTGCTTGGAGACAATGGCCATCGGTGGTCTCCTTCAGGTGATGAAGCAACGGTGCAGTCATGGTGGGTGGTTAAGGGTGACCCCCAATTTTACTGACCCACGGCCGCACGACGTCGATGTGGTGGCAAAAATTGACTGTGTGGCAACGGTGCTGATATTGGTCGCTACGGCGGTAGGCGGAGATCGGTTTGAGGACTCAGGGTTCAGGCAGCGCCGCCATTATTTGTGTATTCAGTTTTTGTTACATGATCTCTGTCGTAGCTGCGGTGATCGAAAGGGATACCCACCCATGGTAATGGTCTGTTCAATGAAGGGGCTCGTCTTTTGTCTGGCAGACTTACGACAGTGGGTGGGCAGGTAGCTGTTTAAGCACCGTCTAACTGGCCAGTGTATCGCCTGGACGGGGCGTCGTGACGTCAGTCGTATTTTTCCCGGTTATGACAGCTGGGATTTGATCAGAAAGACGACAGTGCTGTTGGTCGGAGATCGAGGGCACTGTGGATCAGAGATATTGATGGGGTTGCTTGTTGTGGCATTAGGGATTTGGACCTCGAGGTGTAGCCTTTTTGCCGCCATTCAATTGGCAAAAGGTTTTCCGGTCAAAAGCGCTAATCTTGGCGTGTATGGCGTATCTCGGCAAGGTCGTGCATGTCCATCGGGCGGCGCTTCAGCAGATGAGAGCTTCATTAGCATCACATGTCTGATAACACAGGCACGGAAACGCGGACTGGACAAGGCACAGAGCATTGTGGCGGAGTGTAGCCAGAGGGAACGACGGTGACAGTGCATATGCCCGGCGGTAGCCCCTATAGACGAAGGTAGGCGACAATGGGCCGTTTGGTGACAACGGTTGTACCGGTCTCGATAGTGGCAACATGGAAAATGGGTCGAAGGCCCATGGTGACCGCGACGATGGCTAATTAGGGTCGATCACCGCATGGAGATGCTTCGGTGTGTAATTGGTGTGACCACAGTTGTGCACGGCGCCGCACCTCTGATCAACAAATCCGTTGATGGTTTGTGATTGGCGTGGTTGTCGAGTTTTTCCCTTCTTTGTGTTTTTTTTTCTTTTTGTGTTGATTGGAGAAGAGATACCCTTAGCAACGATAGTAACGGCGGAGGCGTCGCTGGCGAAGGGGTGATCGGAGAAAGAGGCGCTGCTGCGGCAGGCCTGTACTAGCGTTAGATTTGGTGGTTGGCCTTGGTCGGCACTGATAACCGACAAAAAACCTGCAGTGGTTGACGGACCGGTGTTGTATGTGGTGTCGCAGATCCCACCGGACAGAAGCGTCACCGTTGTGTATGGCCATCTTGAAAAGTATTTTTTTCCCATTTTTGTGTGACGGCAGCTGAATTGACAGTGGGGACTGCATCGCGGTGGTGGTAGCTTCTTAGAAGAGTCGTTAGGTGGTAACACCGTTGATGACCATCGATGACATGCTGACCGTCACGAGCATTACCGGTGCTGCCGATGAATTTTCAGCTGGCATTCTAACTCCCTTGTTTCTCATTACCGACTTGTTTGCTAGGTCTGCTTGGCTAGTCGGTTCCACGTATGGTGCCAAAAGGTTGTGGTAAAAAATTGACCAGGACCGAACGGGCGTCGACTAAGACCAAACAAGTACGCGAGCAGACCTGCGAAGCACAACACGAGCAAAGAGTGACGCGCCAGGACACCCGGAGGGGGCTTCAGTGGGGAGCCACTGATGCTTAAGTCAATAAGAAATTTTGAGAGTAAATAAATTCGAGAGAGTATCTGAGAATATTAGATAGTCAGAACTTACCCTCCTCCTTATTTTCCACTTCCATTTTATAGGAATGTATTAAATGGTCGGTTACCTTTCTGTAATGGGGAGTTACTCTAATTAGTGGAAGGTTACCAGGATTTAATGGGCAGTTATTGCTCATAATGAGATAGTGGGATAGTGGAAAGGTGGGCAAGTGCCACTCCCACATCTCTAAGAATCAGAACTTACCCTCCTCCTCCTTTTTCACTTCCATTTTATAGGAATGTATTAAATGGTCGGTTACCTTTCTGTACTGGGGAGTTACTCTAATTAGTGGGAGGTTACCAGGATTTAATGGGCAGTTATTGCTCATAATGAGATAGTGGGATAGTGGAAAGGTGGGCAAGTGCCAATCCCACATCTCTAAGAATCAAGGAGCAGTTTTGGTGCCATCTGATGGTGACAAGTGTCACCTTCCCATTGGTGAGTATTTTTTACCCATATCATCCACGTTGTTCATCATTAGGCTTCATCCAAAAATAATGCATAGCTTTTATTTACTAAAGGAATTAGAAAGCCTGTGTATTATATACTATCTTCGTCTCAATAATTTGATCAACATTGTTTTGTACCCAGATTAGTACAATTTTTGCATTAAACTGTGTGTAAATAACTTATAAAGTAGATTAAATCAATTGTTACATGATTTTTTTTTTCATTCTATATCAACTGTGTGTATGTTGTTTATTGTTTTTGGATCTAAAAGATTTTAATTCAACATTACAAAATGTATTCAGGGATATAGTGGTCAAAATTAAGTCTTAAGATATTTTTAATATGGGTTAATGACAAAACTGTCCCCAAATCGAGGTTTACACGTATTTGCACTTTGCTCTCCGTGTTTACAACTCTGGCAATAATGTTCCTTGAGGTTGACAAAACATTGCAAACACCTCCAAAACTGGATGGCCGTTCAATTCGGACGTTAAGTCCACATGTGCTGTGCACATGCCATTTTAGCATGGCTAGATTTATCATTTCGCCTAGGGTTAAATACAAAATTGTCCTTTGAGTTTACATGTTTTTGCAGATCGCTCCCCGTATTTACAACTTTTGCAATAATGTTTCCTGACTTTGACAAAATCATTGCAAATGAGTCCAAAATTGGACGTCAGTTCAAAATCGGACGTTAAGTCCGCATGTGCTTTGCACATGTCTTTTTGGCATGAGAATATTTGTCAATTCTCTCCCCATCTCTTCCCCTCTCCCTCTCTCTCTATGTGTTTAATTTCCTCTGCTCCTGTAATTTCCTTTCCGGTAAGGATACAAACATTGGATTGTCATCCATAATGAAATACTGCAAGCATTGCAACTTAACAATTCCTTTTGGGAATTACCCAGGCAATCTGTTGTTGATGTGTTCTTGGAGGTCGGGTTTGGTGGTGTGCCAAAGACAAGCCTGGTAACATGGAGGTGGTTGTCAATTCATGGTTTGCATTCTATTCTAACTCAGGATGAGCCTGTTTTACAAGGGTTGGGATATGAGAAACTGTCCGTGATCTTGAATAGGATTCCTAGTCACATGGATCCATGCTCTTTGGTTACAGATTTTTTTGGGTGGGTGGTTGCTTCCTTGCATTTCGAATGGTGGAGACACAAAGGATGGTAAGGAGATGGGTGTTCTTCCGGTAGAGTAAGGTAATATGTTAAAAAAACAAAACAGAAAATGGTAAGGAGGTGGGTGTTCTAGTTATCTAGAAAAAATGAAAGGAAAGGAAAAAAAAAAAAGAGAACAAAATGATGTTCTCCACTCTATTCTTGTATTGTCTTTGTATGGCTCTGAGTTTGGAAATGGTTTAGCTTTGGGCATGGTTATATATAGAAGGAGAAAATGAGAGAGAAGAACCAGAGGAGAAAACGAGAGAGAAGAAGCAGAGAAAGTTAAACACACAGAGAGAGAAAGGGGAGATTGTGTGAGAATTGATAGAGATTCCCATGCCAAAATGGCATGTGCACAGCACATGCATACTTAACATCCAATTTTGAATGGACATCTAATTTTGGACTCGTTTGCAATGCTTTTGTCAAGGTCAGGGAACATTATTGCAAAAGTTATAAACACAGGGAGCGATCTGCAAAAATGTGTAAACTCAGAGGACAGTTTTGTATTTAACCCTAGGCGAAATGACAGATCTACCCATGCCAAAATGGCATGTGCACAGCACATGCGGACTTAACGTCCGAATTTGAACGGCTTTCCAGTTTTGGGACTATTTGCAATGGTTTTGGCACGTGTAAACCTCAAGGGACATTTTTTTCATTAACCCTTTTAATATTAAAAGTTTATGGACAAATAAGCTGGACGACCTTACAAGTTTCTTATATGTCATCTAAAGTCGAGTTCAAGGAGCTAACAAGTCTAGCAACAGTCAAAAACCTCGAGCACAAGAAGATAAGAAGTCTAGCAACACTCAAAAACTTGTCCCGGTGGATCTTCATGCCAAAAACATAAATGTACAGAAAATGTCTGTGCTGAAATTACGTAATTGGATTACGAGTAGTACATCAAAGATGTAGTTGCAAACATAAGGCCTCTTTTATGGTGAAAAAGTAATTACAAATATGCAGTAATTACTAACGACAAGAATGAAACGCCAATTACGATCTAATCGTCAAGTATACCCAGTCCATCGTAGAGGGCGGAGGAATGAAAAAGCCGGTTGAAGACGGCAGTTTCATTGTTCTTGACTTGGTAAACTATCCTCAGGTCTTCAACTTGTTGACGTGATAAGCTTTGTGCTGCTTTCAAAGGGATTCGGAAATTAAGGTCGAGCCAAGCGAACCACATGTTGCACGTGAAAATCTGGTCGTCCGTCGGTCCCCAGGAAGCTGGTTGTACTGCAGGTACCGAAGAAAGACTGTAAAAGAGCTTCAAACATTGCTCTATAGTTGATATTGCCTCCTTCACTTGGGCTTTATCTTTACATATATAGAACGCACAATCTGATACAGATGATGGGATCATCACCATTGATAATAACACGAGACGACAAGAGCTTCGACGCGCTTGTTCACCTCCATAGCTGAGCTCGTTTTTGTTCATACACAGCAATATATCTCGGTGTCGTGGTACTTATATGCTGAAATTCAAGGAGCAAATTAATTTCTACTGGGATTTGCTCTCCCTGCTCGGTCCAAATTACACTAACCACAGAAGTTTATGGTTGGTAGGAAACATGGTGATTGGTGAGGTTGCACCGTTGCACACGTGAATAGTAGTTTCATACGTTATCGCCTGCAGAACACGATAGCCTGCCGGATGCAGTTAAAATATTGCTGGTTTACCCAAAAGGAAACGGACACCTATTAGGTCTCACCAATATATTTTTTTGGAACAAACTTTGGCTGATACCTGGTTGTAGGAATCTTTTTTGAACCTCATATATAATTTTTCTGTTAACACTTTCAGCGACAACTCTTAACAGCACATTTTTAGCGTCACTAAATAAAAGCTACTAGAAATATTTAGCAACCATTAATTGTCGCTACATGGGGGTAGAAGAAAGATTCCTTCAACTCGGATAGCAGCCACATTTTTTTTCATTTTTTTGCATTCTTGAGTGCATAGTTAATACGAATAAGCTCACACTAGAATAGCCACTCAGGTTCAAGAATGGGACCAAAGCAATAATGCACGATGAAAAAGTGCTTGTAAATAATAAACTTAAAGCACCAATAGAGTCAAAAGTAAAGCTGAGAGCGTGTAAGAGTGGTTAAGCTCGCAAAACAACCGAATAAGTAACGAAAGAGAACAAAAGCCGACAAAGTTAATTTTTGTTCGAATAGTTTTGCATCGACCAATTTAATTCAGAGTCAATTTCAATTACAAATGGGATGGATTTCTAGAAAAACTCAAAAAATGAAAGTCAAAGGAGACTTGTCAAGGTTTTCATATTGTTCAAGAACGTCAAAAGCTAATTTGTTACAAATTTCAAAGTGAGGTAATTAGCATTTAAGAAAACAATAAGTTTCTGCACTAACAAACATTATTTGAAGTCAATTTTAACTGAGAAATGTTGATACTATATATGATATAACGCAAAACTGAAAAGTTATATAGGACTCCCTCTTATTTTTGAATGTCCAAGTTCATAAGAAATGAATGGAAAACAATTGATCTGGTACAAACTGAAGTGGGTTGATCTGCTGTGGTTGTCAATATTTTACTAAAGCATAGATATGGTGCTTCCGATGTTGAATAGCAATTGGGATGATACGATACAAATTTAGGTATTCTGAGAATATGCAATCTCAGAATTTAAGTTCTCTCTAGATCCGCCTCGCGAAAAAAAAAAAAAGGAAGAAAGAAAGAAAAAAACTTTCATGTGCCCAGTGCCCGCATCAGGAATTAATATTTGCAGCGGAGATGGGGTAATATCCCACACCTACGTCTTGGCTAAAAGGTTTTTTTTCGAAGGGCTCGGCTTTAACTTTTTGCATCATTTAGAAGGGTTTGACTTGTACTTTTAGCCACCATCATTGTGATTGGGAGGAGACTTCTAGAGTTTTTGCGACGATTTAATAAGTGAGATTCATTTTGAAAGATGATTTTTTTGTTAGAACCAAAGGATTTTAATACGGGTAATGCAGGAACGAACAATGACTTGCGAAAGAGGAAATTGAATTCATTGATTCACTACAAGAAATTAGGTCTTTAGTGGCCACAATTACCATGTGTCTTGTCGTGTCTTGTCAGTTGTAAACTGGGGATATTCCACTTTGTTCATCGTGAGGCTTCATCCAAAAATAATGCTTAAAACCTGTATATTATATATAATTTTTGCATTGACTATTGTGTATATATAAATTTTGAGGTATTACAACATATCTAAACACTCTCTACAACATTTTCTCAGACTTCTCTCAAAAACAAAAACCTTCAACAGGAAACCACAGTGGCCGCCTCACCGTGCTTGGCGCGCGTGGGGCGGCGGCCAGATTCCGGCCTTTTCTCTTATTCTTTGTCTCCGTCTCTTGTTCGTGCGTCTAGGTTCTGTGAGGATTGATATCTTTAGTGGCCGACAGTAGTTTCAGGGTGGACGATGGTGGGCGAAGACGGTGCGGTGGCATGCGCCATCTCCCCCAACTCGATCGGGGACAACAATGCCTCGCTCTGATGTTCTGGATGATTCAGATCTATGTAGATCCCAAACCTTTTCTTGATCTACTAGATCTGATAGATCCAGCTCCTTGGGATGGCCGATGGTTGATGAGTTTATGGGCTTGATTGATGGGAATTTTCTTTGTTAGGGTTGGATCGGTCATCGCCACTGGTGGCCGGATTTCTGCCGGCGGCAGTCGAAATTCTACCGGGGGCGGCCGGAGCTTCTGCCTAGATCTGGAGGGATTAAAAGCTAGCTAAAGGGTTGTCCGTTTTGGTTACAGGGTACTGCGTCTAGAGTAAGTCCTTGGGGTGGGGGGCTGCCCCCCCCCCCCCAAAGGCCCACATCCCCCCACCGTGGGGGGATGTGGGCCTTTGGGGGGGGGGGGGTAGGAGACCCTTGGGGAGGGGGAATGGGTATTGGGAGAATCTATTCTAGGGGTGTGTTTTTGGGGTGGGGGGGGGGGGGGGGGGGGGGGGGGGGGGGGGGGGGGGGGGGGGGGGAAGCTATTTAGTCTGGCTATGCCTATTAAGGATTATTGGGTTGCTGTTCGGTTTTACGCTTGCCGGGTTTTAGGATTGAAATGCCGGTGGTATTTTGTGACCTAGCAAGGTTGAATGCCTCTGATCTCTGCGCTCCCTTTGGGTGTCGTTTACGCCCTCGATTTCTCGTTTGGTTCCAGTTATCTTCCTCACTGTTATATTTCTTTATGTTATTGTGTTGTATGTTCGTGTTTGAAGTTTTTAGTTTTAAATTGTGTCATGTAACTCTTAGCAAGTTATGAAAAAATTAGATTGAAGTGTAGAATATGCTCTGTTTCAGTCAAATTGTAATTTGCTTAGGGTTGATAGGTTAGTTGTTAGTCTGTAGTGTGTTGATGGTAGCTTGTGATGTTATCCTTTCTGTCTGTAAAATACCTGATATAGCCGGGACGGCTTGTAACACTCCTTTATATATGATACTTTTCTCCTCTTAACCAAAAAAAAAAAAGTTTTGAGGTAACTACATCAATTTTTACATGATTTTTTTCACTCTAAATATCATATGTTACCTGCTGTTTTTTGGTCTAAGAGATTTTAGTTCTAAATTACAAACAGTATTCAGGGATATAGTAGTCAAAATTAGGTCATATTTTTAACATTACAAGTTTATGGACAAATAAGCTGGACGACCTTACAAGTTTCTTATGTGTTTTACTTTATCACCACTGTGCCACTCACTAGTAAAAGGCTGCATCTTCTTAAGCGATTTCCGAAATAAAATTCAGCAGTTGGCCTACTCAATCAATAATCGGAAGGATTTTGAACTTCCGTCTCATAATGTAGTGAAACTTAATAATGCTAACTATGTGCTTATTTTTAGTGGACTATAATGCAGCCATAAATATACTTCAACTATAATCAGGATCGATAATGGAGAAGTCCACTGTATTTTTCAATCCTTCATAAAGAAGGAGATAACAAGTCTAGCAACACTCAAAAACTTATCCCACTGGATCTTCATGCCAAAAACATTAATGTACAGAAAAAGTGCTGAAACAAAAAAATTGGATCAGGAGTAATACATATATCAAAGATCTAGTTGCAAACATAAGGTCTCTTCTATGGTGAAAAAGTAATTTACAAATAATTACTAACGACGGGAATGAAACGCCAATTAAGATCTAATCGTCAAGTATACCCAGTCCATCATAGAGGACGGAGGAATTAAAAAGCCGGTTGAAGACGGCAGTTTCATTGTTCTTGACTTGGTGAACCATCCTCAGGTCTTCAACTTGTTGACGTGATAAGCTTTCTGCTGCTTTCAAAGGGATTCGGAAATTAAGGTCGAGCCAAGCGAACCACATGTTGCACGTGGAAATCTTGTCGTCCGTCGGTCCCCAGGAAGCTGGTTCTACTGCAGGTATCGGAGGAAGACTATAAAAGAGCTTCAAGCAATGCTCTAGAGTTGATATTGCCTCCTTCACCTGGGCTTTATCTTTGTATACGTAGAACGCACAATCTGATTCAGATGATGGGATCATCACCATTGATAATAACACTGAGACGAAAAGAGCTACCACGCGCCTGTTAACCTCCATAGCTGAGTTTTTTTTTTATACACAGAAATATATCTTGGTGTCGTGGTACTTATATGCTGAAATTCAAGGAGCAGATTAAACTTCTACTGGGATTTGTCTCCCTGTTCGGTCCAAATTAGACTAAGCAGAGAAGTTTATGGTTAGTAGGAAACATGGTGAGGTTGCACACGTGAGTAGTAGGTTCTTACGTTACTGCCTCATAGAAATATATACAGCTATATAATGAGGAGCAGAACACGATAGCCAGCAGAATGCAGTTAAAATATTACTGGTTTACCCAAAAGGAAATGGACACCTATTAGGTCTCACCAATATATTTCTTTGCATTCTTAAGTACGGAGTTAATACGAATAAGCTCACACTAGAATAGCCACTCAAGTTCAAGAATGGGACCAAAGCTATAATGCACGATGAAATAGTGTTCGTAAATAAACTTAAAGCACCCACTAGAGTCAAAATTATAGCTCAGAGCCTGTAAGAGTGGTAGAACCGGATAAGAAACGAAAGAGAACAAAGCCGACAAAGTCAATTTTTGCTCGAATAGTTTTGTATTGACCAATTTAATTCAAAAGCAATTTCGATTACAAATGGGATGGATTTCTAGAAAACTCAAAAAATGAAAGTCAAAGGAGACTTGTCAAGGTTTTCATAGCGTTCAAGAACGTCAAAAGCTAATTTGTTACAAATATTTCATAGTAAGTCAAAGTGGGGTAATTAGCATTTATGAAAACATTAAGTTTCTGCACTAACAAACATTATTAGAAGTCATTTTTAACTGAGAAATGTTGATACTATATATGATATAACGCAAAACTGAAAAGTTATATAGGACTCCCTCTTATTTTCGAATGTCCAATTAAGTTCATAAGAAATGAATGGAAAACAATTGATCTAGTACAAACTGAAGTGGGTTGATCTGCTGTGGTTGTCAATATTTTACTAAAGCATAGATATGGTGCTTCCGATGTTGAATAGCAATTGGGATGATACGATAAAAATTTAGGTATTCTGAGAATATGCAATATCAGAATTTCAGTTCTCTCTAGATCCGCCTAATGAAAAACAAAAAAACGAAAAGCAAGAATGAAAGAAAAAATCTTTCATGTGCCGAGTGCCCGCATCAGGAATTAATATATGCAGCGGAGATGGTGTAATATCCCACACCTACGTCTGGGCCGAAAGGTTTTTTTACGAAGGGCTCGGCTTAAACTTTTAGCCCCATTTAGAATGGCTCGACTTATACTTTTAGCCACCATTATTATGAATGGGAGGAAACTTCTAGAGTTTTAGTGATGATTTAATAAGTGAGATTCATTTTGAAAGATGATTTTTGGTTAGAACCAAAGGATTTTAATACTAGTAATGCAGGAACGAACAATGACTTGCGAAAGAGGGAATTGAATTCATTGATTCACTACAAGAAATTAGGTCTTTAGCGACCGTAATGACCATGAATTAGGTCGCTAAATTATAATTTTACGATCGCTTTAGCGTATGCTATTTAAAGTAGTTGTCAAGCATACACAAATTTGATAGAGTCAATAAAGTAGTTGGCATGAAATTTAGTGTTTAGCGACTGTGCTTAAGTTCCTAAGTGTAAGAAACCAAATTTTAAGTGGTCCATCTCTAATTTTTATTTCCTTCTCCGACTTTCACCTCTCTAATTTCGACTTCCCACTCTCATTTTCTTTTTTCTCTCTCACTTCCCCCTCACCACACATCTGCAGCCGCTCTCCATCTCATTCGCCCGCCTCTGCCTCCGCCTCCTTCCTTACCACCCCAACCATCGTAGCCTCTGCTCCCACCTCTCACCCCATCTCCTTCGCGTCACAAGTAAACAGAACCAACATCCACCCATCTTCAACATCACTGTTGAGCACAATAGTCACTAGAGAGGGAAACAAAGAAATAAGTGGGCATGTTTAAGAATCACCCAACCATGTGTTGTTCCTAAGGTATAAAAATAGAATATTCTTAAACTAATTATGCCAAATCACAATCAACAATAAACCAATTCAGTAATAATTATTGATCAAGTAAGAGGTTTAGAAGAGCGTGGAATTTGGTTGAGGCACGCAAAGACGCGATTCTCTTGAAGAAGCTACGCACAAAAATCTGCACTTGATTAACGGCGTTCCACCTCAAACATACAACAACCACTGATGGAGTTTTTATGCAGCAAAAATTCCTCTCGATCCTTAGAGCATCCGTACACTCAAAATAGTATGTGAAAGAAAGAATAAATGAAAGAAGAAAGAAGAGTGTTTTTGGAGATAGTAATGTCTTCTTTTTTCTTTTTAACTTGTTTCCCTTTTTTTTTTTATCTAGACTTCTCTCTCCGTAATAGCTCCTTTTTTCAATGTACATAAAAAAACACACCGGAGAGATTATAGGCACATGTCGAGAAAAATTAGAAGAGAAAGTGGGTAGGTCAAACTACCACTAACCTATGACTTGTCAGACTTAGTAAAAAAGTCTTCCACTTTAGAGTGCTCATAGGAATTGGCTAAATATTTTGAGGTTGAGTAATGATATCCGGTTGGTGGGATTATGAAACCCTAGGATTTAATATGTTCGAAGCTGCTATTGATGTTCTCGACTCATATTTTGGAGGTTATGTGTAAGATTCGGTGACACCTTCATTTGGGAGTTACCTAGTAATGTTTTGATATTATAAGTATGTGAAATTTCGAGGATGAAATTTTTATAAGTGGGGGAGATTGTAACACCCCGAACCATGGTAATGCTAGCCGGTTAGTTTAATTTAAGCCACGACTTTTTTATGCAAGATTTAGAGTCGATTTCTATGAGCGAAATTTTATTGGTAAACTTTTAGCGGCGAATTATCTATCTTAGCATCGGTATAAATTTTTTTAGTGACAATTAAAATTTTAGTAGCAGTGTACTTATTAGGACGATTCAATTTTAGCATCGACGTATTAATTTATATAGCAACATCTAGCGACGATTACGGAAGGGGGACTATGTAACAACTATTCATAATTTTTCCTAACACATATTTATCGTAAATACTCCATTATTGAACTATTTTCGCAAAAATAAATTTGGACAAGAAGATTTAGCGACAAAATTTTTGTAAACCATAAGTTATAATTTAAAGATGGAAATTATGAGTGATATGAATTGTGGTACTTAGTAACAATTACTGGAAATGATTTTAACGATATATTTTTAGCATTGATATTATTTTTAACAAACTTTTAGTGGCTATTTATTCTTAGTATCGGAATACTGATGAGCGACTTTTAGCGATAAATAATGAAGCGGGATAGCATAACAGCCGTTAATAAATCCTAACACGTAATTTATTGTAAACAATTTTATTTTTGGACCATTTCACAATAATTAAAGGTTCGGGTAAATTTTTGAGCGACTAATGAAAAGCTCAAGGGGGTTTTCTGTGATTTTCGATTAGGGTTTTATATTTATTCCCTATTATGAGAGATAATAGTGGGCAGCCGTCTAACACCCTATTTTCTTCTTCGTTTGATATGTTTTGAAAGAGAAAAGATACAAAGAAAGAGTAGAAGAAGGGAAAGGATCGAAGAAATTCTCCGGCAAAATTTTTCGGTAAGGTTTCTAGCTTTCTCTCCCTAGTCTTTTTCAATAATTATGGGATCAAGGGAGGGATGCCGTGAGTGCAACGGGGTGTTAGGCAGGTCACAGCCATGGTGGCTGTGACTGTGAAACTTTGTGGGTGAATTAAGGAACGAAAAAGGGATGTGGGTGTTGTATATGTGTATGCAATGGTGCTTTGAGGTGTTGACTGTGTAGTGTAGAAATGGGGGATTGGGCAGCCGTGTATGACTGCAGCCGTGTGTGTGTGTGTGTGTGTGGCTGTGTGAATATGTGTGTGTAGAATGGGTTTGGAAGGTTGTATGGGTGACTAAGTGGGAAGAAAGAAAAAGAGGGAGAAGAGAAGACCCACTGCCTCACGGCAGTGGGTGTGCAAAGGTAGGTGATGTGCTGTATTATCAATATGTGCATGTATGGTGTGTAAAAGTGTGTGTTTGTATATCCTCAGTGTGGCCTTAGTTTTCTCTCCGTACAATTGCGATTTCCCTCCATACAATTGCGACCGTCTCTTCCTAATTTGTGTGCTCAGGTGTTCGCCTGTGCTACCCGCCCAGCGATACAAGCTGGTTCCTCCACTGCAGAGCGTGATGCTCTAAATGGAAACCAACCACCATCCCCTGATTTCATAGACTTAAATCAAAATCAGAGACCTTCCTCGCCTGAAGAAGAGTTAAGAAGGAAGAACAACAAGAAACCCAAAAGCAGTCACACATCTGAGTTGGATAATGTGAGCGCATATCCCTTGGATGCTGGAAATTCATCCAACATACATGTTACAAAAAGTGAAGTCCTGAATGTTCCCAAATCGTACAAAGATGCGGTTTCAACCCCAAAAATAAATGTTGTTTATTTTGATAATGACTTCGAGGAAATCACCTCCGATGAAGAGGAGGAAGAGTATGAAGACCTCGACCATGGAAAGGAAGATGAAAATATGCCAGAACCCCACCCGCCGGAAGCCCACCCGGCGGTCGCTCCGGGTTCTCTTGGGCAGGCCTGATTTCTGGTGCTGTTCCCGATCCAGTTTTTAGCCGCAACAGATTGGCGCCATCCGTGGGACCCCTACAGGGAACATGGCTAACCACCCTTCTTCCGATGACTCTTCACAGAATCATCATGCGCGAACTAACGACTCTCATCGACCAGGTCATTCTCATGATCAGCGCTCGACCCCTCTGCGTCGTCGTCACACCAGTTCTTCCGAAGATAATTACGTCAACGTAACATCTGCTACTCCCGAATCAGAAGCTAGACCCCGGAGAAACAAATCTCCAGCGTCTACTCTGAAAAACGGTGACCTTCGCCATCGCCTGAACCGTCAGCTTTTCAAAACGCCACATGATAACCTTACCAAGGAAATCCACGAACTGAAGGATGTTGTAAACACTCTTCAACAAAAGCTTGACAGGGTGGCGGCTCCACAGTCCACTCACCATTCCCATCTTGATCCTAGCGACCTTCGTCTTCGTCTCACCTCCAGATCAAGCTACGGCCGCAAGTATCAATCAACGGCCGATCCAACTTATGATCCCAGAGTTAAAAGCGGAGATCATATGACCAGGAGTGGATCATGTTATCGACGGGATCCATCAGTCAAAGGCAGTACAAACTCCCCTCCCAGACGAGTCGCGAAAGCTGAAACTCCTCGAAGATCTGTCTACAGGAAGGCGACGCCTGAGTTTCGTTCCCAAGAGCGAAACTCCTGGAATATAGTACCTAGATATCGTTCCCCAGAACGATCTCTCCCAAGGGAAGAATCTGGATATCCGTTATCCGAAACTATTGAGAAAGCAAAGCTACCGCCCAACTTCCGAATGCCTCAGTGCGACCATTATGACGGGACGGGAGATCCTGGAGAACATGTTTATCAATTTGAAACCAACATGTTACTCCTCCAAGTTTCGGATGCTGTCATGTGTAGAGCCTTCCCCACTACTCTCAGAAAAGCTGCACATGCGTGGTTCAAATCTCTCAAACCAAGATCAATCTTTTCTTTCAGCCAATTGTCGGATCTCTTCCAAAAGCACTTTGTAAGTAGTCGCTCCCGAAGAAAGAATTCGGCGAGCCTGCTTAACATTGTGCAGGAGAAAAATGAATCTTTTGCTTGTTTCCTTGGGCGATTCAACGCAGCGACTTTGGAGGTTGACAATCTAGACGAGTCTGTGAAATACACTGCCTTTCTCTGCGCTCTCCGTCCGACATCCAAGTTTGCCTTCTCTGTGAACAAAAGTCCACCAGGCAATATGAGAGCCCTACTTGAGAAGGCAAACAAATATATTCAAGCTGAAGAATACCTGGAGACACACAGAGGGCGACATGGAGAAGAAAAGGAAAACACGAAGAAATGATCTCGAGAAATAACTCCCCAAGGGGGAAAGTCAGTAAAACGATCTAAACCGGACGAACGACGTCCCAAAGACCCGTTTGCTCTGAAAGATCTGACGCACCTTAACGCCAAGCCATCTCAGATTCTCCACGAGATCAAGGACAATCAATCTCTCCAGTGGCCAGATAAGATGAGATCCCGGCCAAATAAGAGAAACAAAGATTTATGGTGTCACTTCCACAAAGATCATGGCCATGCAACTGATAACTGCGGGTCGCTTAAAACAGCAATTGAGGCCCTTATCAAGCGTGGTCAGTTGAGAAAGTTTGTAGCTCCAAGGGAAGGACGACAACAGACACCTCCGGCCGTGGAAGAGAGAGGAGATCGAGAAGGGAATGCAGGTATAATCAACACTATATCTGGGGGATTGGCCGCAGGAGGATCATCCGGAAAAGCTCGAAAAGCATTCGCCAGAGAAGTATGCATAACGAGTCAACCCCCAAGTAAAAAGCAGAAGGCAATACCCGCAGCAACGATCACCTTCTCTGATGAAGATTCGCAGAACGTAAAAACTCCTCATGATGATCCGTTAGTCATCACCATAAAGGCTGGGAACTTCGACATGAAACGCGTCCTGATCGATAACGGAAGTTCTGCGGAAGTCTTATTTTACGATGCATTCAAGAAGATGAACATTCCAACGGACCGTCTCCGAAAGATGGATACACCGTTGTATGGATTCTCCAATCATCCAGTTGCAGTCGAAGGTATTATCGCACTCCCGATTGCGATTGGCACACCTCCGACACAAGCCAACTTCATGCTTGATTTTGTGGTGGTAAAGGTCCCTTCAGCATACAACGCAATATTGGGACGACCAGCGCTCAATCAGTTTCAGTCTGTAGTGTCAACTTATCACCTCAAAATGAAATTCCCCACAGAGCACGGGATTGGAGAGGTGAAAGGCGACCAAACTACAGCTCGCCAGTGCTACGTAACTTCATGCCGATCAAAAAGCAAGGAAGCACTCATTATAGACGACCTCCGGGAAGATACAAGGATACAAAGGGGAGAACCAGTTGAAGACCTTATCAGCATTGAAGTATATCCCGGGGAAGAAAGCAAGACGGTTCGGATAGGATCAAATCTTAAGGAAGACACCAAACTTGAGCTGGTGAACCTATTAAGAACCTATGCAGATATCTTCGCATGGACAGCTGCAGACATGCCTGGAATTGATCCTGAAATCATTACCCATAGGCTGAACGTTGATCCATCCAAAAAACCTGTCAAGCAGAAGAAGAGGACCTTTGCACCCGAGAGACAGGAGAAGATTGTAGAAAAGGTAGATAAACTCCTAACGGCTAACTTCATTGAAGAGGTCCACTACCCAGAATGGATCGCCAATGTAGTCATGGTTCCTAAATCAGGCGACAGATGGCGGATATGTATCGATTACACGGATCTCAACAAAGCATGCCCGAAGGACAGCTACCCACTCCCAAGAATAGATCTTCTTATCGACTCTACGTCGGGCCATGAACTGCTTAGTTTCATGGATGCATATTCTGGTTATAACCAGATTATGATGCACAAAGACGACGTCTCCAAAACTTCGTTCATCACAGAGAGAGGATTGTACTGCTACAAAGTGATGCCCTTTGGACTCAAGAATGCCGGAGCAACGTACCAGCGTCTGGTGAACATGATATTTCGAGACCTGATTGGGAAGAACATGGAAGTTTATGTCGACGATATGCTCGTCAAAAGCATAAAATCTGAATTCCATGCCAAAGACTTGAAAGAAACTTTTGACATCCTTCGAAAGTATAGAATGAAGCTAAATCCACTCAAGTGCGCTTTCGGAGTCGCATCAGGAAAGTTTTTGGGATTTATAGTTTCTCAACGAGGGATCGAAGCGAACCCAGAGAAGATCAAAGCTATCCAAAGCATGACGTCCCCAAAAACAGTCAAGCAAGTACAAGAGTTGACAGGAAGGGTTGCAGCCTTGGGAAGGTTCATGGCCCGATCAGCTGAACGGTGCTTGCCATTCTTCAAAACCATCAGAAAAGCAAAAAGTTTCACTTGGACAGATGACTGCCAGGAGTCGTTTGAAGAACTCAAGACTTATTTAAGTTCTCCACCCCTACTTTCAAAACCACTTTCAGGTGAAGACTTATTCCTATACCTCTCAGTCACAGACGTCGCAGTCAGTACTGTTTTAATTAAAGAAGAAGATGGAGTTCAGAAACCCATCTACTACATTAGCAAAGTCTTGCAAGATGTAGAGACTAGATACCCAAAGATCGACAAGATCGCACTAGCCCTTATCATATCGGCCAGGCGTCTTCGACCATACTTCCAGTCTCATACTATTATTGTACTGACGGACCAACCACTTAGAAAAGTTTTGCTGAGCCCAGAGGCTTCAGGAAGACTAGTCAATTGGTCCGTAGAGTTGGGGGAATTCGACATCCAATACAAGCCTCGCACGGCAATCAAAGCTCAAGCCTTGGCAGACTTCATTGTAGAGTGTACACTACCTGAAGACCCTCCTCAATTAGTAATTTCAGAGGTTCCGGATCCTTGGAATCTTTATGTAGACGGTTCTTCAGCTATTGGCAGTAGCGGAGCAAGGATTATTCTTATAAGTCCAGAAGGATTTACCATCGAATACGCACTTCGCTTCGGCTTTCAAGCCTCGAATAACGAAGCAGAGTATGAGGCCCTTCTTGCGGGGATAAGGTTAGCACACGCCTTAAAAGTGAACTCTTTATCAGTTCAAAGTGATTCACAACTGGTGGTCAATCACGTCCTGGGAGATTATGAAGCCAGAGATGATAGAATGGCTCAATATCTCGACTTAGTTAAAACTTCAGCGGTGAAGTTTCAAAATTTCACCATCCGCCAGATTCCCCGGGACCAGAATACTCAGGCAGATGCATTATCAAGGCTCGCCTCCATTGAAGAAATTGATGTCCGACGACCGATATACCTTGAATTCCTCAAGGACCGCAGTATTACTTCACAAGCTAATGTTGGAGTAATAGATCAAGAACCCTGTTGGATGGACACAATCATCACATACCTATCCACGGGCGAATTACCAGATACAAGACACGAAGCCAGAAATCTTCGTGTCAAAGCTGCACGGTATGCTTTAGTAGAAGGGACTTTATACAAAAAATCGTTCAGCCTTCCTTACCTCAGATGTCTACGTCCATCAGAATCCCTTTACGCATTACAAGAAGTACATGAAGGGATATGCGGCCAACATCTTGGAGGGAGAACATTGGCACAGAAAATCCTAAGGCAAGGATACTACTGGCCTACGATGCAGAAAGACGCGATTGACTTTACTCGAAGATGCGATAGATGTCAGAAATTCGCGCCCGTTTCTCATACACCGGTGGTTCCTTTAACCTCAATTGTTTCTCCAATTCCCTTTGCTGTTTGGGGAATGGATCTTTTGGGACCTTTTCCCATGGCGACTGGACAACGACGATTCGTAATCGTGACAATAGACTACTTCACCAAATGGACTGAAGCAGAATCTTTGGCTACCATTACTTCAGCCAAGTGTGAAGAGTTCTTCTGGAAAAATATCATCTGCCGCTTCGGAATACCAAGGGCCTTGATCGTTTATAATGGGAAGCAATTTGACAACAACTTTCGAACCTTTTGTACGAATCTATCGATCGATTTGAGATTCACCTCCGTAGCTCATCCACAATCCAACGGACAGACCGAAAACATGAATCGAAGCATCCTACAAGGATTGAAGAAGAAGCTAGACGAAGCTAAAGGCGCATGGGTAGACGAACTCCCCAAAGTATTGTGGGCTTATCGAACAACTCCACATTCAGTCACAGGGGAAACACCTTTTTTACTGTGCTACGGAACGGAAGCAATGTTGCCAGTCGAGATAGGAATACCAACAATACGGGCCTTACACTTCAACGAATTGAACAATGAAGATGGACTCCGAGCAAATCTTGATTTGGTAGATGAAGCTCGAGCTCAAGCCCATGCACGATCTGTTGTAATAAAACAGCGAGTGGCACGATATTACAATCAGAGGGTCCGATCCAAACAGTTCAACGAAGGAGATTTGGTCCTTCGCAAACTAGAAGTTTCCGATCCAAAAGCAGCGACGGGAAAGTTATCTCCCAACTGGGAAGGACCCTACCGTGTCATAAAGGTGCTCAAACCGGGCGCCTACGCACTAGGGAAACTTTCTCGAGCAGCCATCCCTCGCACTTGGAATGCTGAGAACTTACCCAGATACTACCAGTAGTGTCTCGGCAGGAGCCAAAACACTTCCTTTTTCGGGGGATAAGGGGCACAGACCTTATCAGAACTCCAACATCTTAAAAATAATCTTGAGCAGATTGTTTCGAATAAATGGGTTGTTAAGCAATCCAATGTAAAACTTTATTTTCTACTCTATTAATAAAGTTATTCTTTCTCAGTATTGTTGTAATAGAAGCTTAGCCAAAACATTCTGTCCGAACAGAGTGACGGCCGAACACTCTGCCCGAACAGAGTGGCAAGCTTAGCCAAAACATTCTGTCCGAACAGAATGACGGCCGAACACTCTGCCCGAGCAAAGTGACAAGCATAACCAAAACATTCTGTCCGAACAGAATGACGGCCGAACACTCTGCCCGAACAGAGTGGCAAGCTTAGCCAAAACATTCTGTCCGAACAGAATGACGGCCGAACACTCTGCCCGAGCAGAGTGACAAGCCTAGCCAAAACATTCCGGCCGAACAGAATGACGGCCGAACACTCTGCCCGAGCAGAGTGACAAGCTTAGCTAAAAATATTCTGTTTAAAACAGAGTGATGGCCGAGCACTCTGCTCGAACAGAGTAAGAAATTTAAAACCAAAACATTCTGTTTAAAACAGAGTGATGGCCGAGCACTCTGCCTGAATGGAGTGTATAACTCTTGAGTTTTCAAAATTTAAGAGAAGCCAGGCGGATTAGCTACAGATCTAAGTCCGTGAAGAAACAAAAGTTAATGGGGGCATCGTCACTCCACCAAAACTTTTGCATCTTCGAAATATAAGCCAAGCGAGGGTGCTTGACCTCTTTGCCGACTCTTTAAGTGACGATTAAAGGGTTTGAGTCAAAGTAAAAGCGAATAATACTGTGTGAATGGTAAAACACAAAACCATGACAAACACATAGTAAAAGTTAAAGTTGCTGAAAAATTAAAGATAAGAGTTTTACATAGAAGCCCTTAAGAGGGCAGTGAAAACTTGTCTCAGCAAAATAAAGAGGCTAGCTACAAGTCTAAGCCTCAGGGGCATCACCAGAAGGACCTTCGCCTGGAAGATCAGAAGCTGCGACATCTCCCGCCTCTGGAGGCATAACAGTCTCCCCAGATGGTGACCCAACCGCAGGCAGAACGAAACCATCCAAGGGGATATCAGGAAAGCGATCAGCAAACATCTCCTTGGCCTTCACAAAGCCAAGCTCATAAATCTCCAGACCATCTTCGGTCCGCTTCTTCAGCCATTCATCCCCCATGTTTCCCTCAAAGAAATCGCGAATGCCTTGGTCTCGAGCTTTGATCACCTCTTCTGCAGCCCTCTTCTTAACTCGATCCAGTTTCTTCTCCAGAGTCGCAATCCGATCGAGATGATCTTCCTCACGTTTGCTCAGCTCTTCAGCACGATGGGTGGCATCCTGTGCTTCCTTAACAGCTTCCCTTGTCAGCTGGGCCTCCTCGGCCGCCACCTGCCTTGCCATCTCAAAGCGAGAAAACATCTCTGATCCACTGGCGTACATCTAGAATGAAGATAAAGATCATCAGCTGAAAGAAACTGGAAAACATCTCCATATAACCTAGTTGAAGCAAAAGACGTTACCGTATAGACAGCCTGGGCAAAGGAGCAGGCAAAAGTCTCGTGGGTCTGATTCTGGAAAACCTCCTTGTCTCGAGGAAGAATCCCATGACGAAGATGCTGCTCCGAGATCTGACTGTCCGGCATCCCGAGATCATCACGCCTAAGTGCCCACCTCGGCCTAAAGATAGGATCATCCTCAATAGAAACTTGATCAAGTATCTGGGGAGAGCGTTCTGAAGGAGTGACTCTAGTCCTCTTAGGAACAGGAGGCAACTCCACACTTGGCTGCTTCTCCTTTCGTTTCCCCTTAGCCTTCTGAAGAACGCCAAGGAAGCTTCCTTGCTGCGGCTTTCCACCACCACTTGCCATTTCTGCAATGAAGAAAGAAGTCAATACGGGAATAAATATTGAAGTCAAGTCTAATTCAATATCTCATGCAAAACACACCTAAAGGAACGGTCTCAGCAGATGACACGCTAGGAATAGCAGGAAGAGGGGGAATAAGAAGACCAGCTGGAATGGGCTTTGGAGGTATCATCTTCGCCCACTCCAATTGCTCTTCCGAAAGAGGCTCATCTATGCAAAGACCGCCTCGAAGTTTAATATGACTAAGTATGTGCTTAGTCTGCCTATTGGGAGTAGGCTTGCCAGGATTTTCGAAATCCTTACAATAAGGGTTCCACACTTTGTCAAAAGGAAGGTCCCCCTTGTCCATTCGGCCAACGAAGAAATATCGGGAATGCCAACCTTTATTCGACTTTAGGCCTCCCTTCAGAAGCCGTTGCCTACTGTGAATATAATACCATCCTGGAGAGTTGGCAACTCCTTTGACAAAACAGACTTCAAAGAAGACTCTCATAAAATCGGTTACATCTGGTTTGTAACCTGAAGTCTGAACCAAATATATGAGACCAGCAAGCTTCCTCCAACCATTTGGAACAAGCTGCCCAGGAGCCATACGATAATGCTCAAAGAAACGAAGAGCGAAAGGGTGAAGAGGAAGTCTATATCCAGACTTCACCTGCTCTTCGTAGACACCTGTTTCAAACTTCGTGCCATAGTTTGCTGGTTCACCCAAACCAGGAAGACGAGCATACCAACCTTCGGGGAGAGGATATTCCCGAATTAAATCCTGCAAATCTTCAGTCGACATCTTACTAGACTTTTCGTCAGCAATATGTCAAGGCTTTGGATTAGCCTTTTCTTCGGCTTGCTCCTTTACTTCTCCTAAAGGATTCCCCCCAGATAAATATTGTGAAGGCTGTGAAGATGAAGGTGGTAATGGTTGTGAAGTTGAGGATTGGAATCGTCGAGAGGATGAAGGTTGGAAAGGTTTAGAAGTTGAAGGTACTGAAGGCTGTGGATTTGAAGTCCCAACTTCACTTCCTGAAGTTGCAACTGGTTCTGAACTCGAAGACGAACTACTACTCGAAGACGAACTATCAGACATGTTTTGTACTCCTACTGCAAATATGAGACTACAACAAACTTGAAGTGCTGAACAGAAATGGTAGAAGAAAAGACTTACTTGCAGAGTAGTATGCTCCCAAAATTTTCGAGTGAAGAAAAATGAAGTGAAAGTCTTCATTTTATAGAGGAACCCCAAGTAACCGTTCCTGGGGAAGCGTAACGGTTCATTTACCTCACACGTGTCACATGATGAAGAATAGAGAAACTTGAAAATCTTCAATTCCCGCTCAAAGACATCCATGGAGCGGGAGACACGTGGAAGAACCCAATGCAGTGGCCGAGCACAATATTGCCCGAGCAGAATCCTGCCCGAGCAGAATCGTGTCCGAACGCTCTGACCGAACAGAGTGAACGTGGCCGAACAGAATCCTGCCCGAGCAGAATCGTGTCCGAACACTCTGCCCGAACAGAGTGAACGTGGCCGAACAGAATCTTGCCCGAGCAGAATCGTGTCCGAACACTCTGCCCGAACAGAGTGAACGTGGCCGAACAGAATCGTGTCCGAACAGAATTCTGTCTGAACACTCTGGCCGAACAGTGTGAACGTGGCCGAGCAGAATCATGTCCGAACACTCTGCCCGAACAGAGTGAACGTGGCCGAACAGAATCCTGCCCGAGCAGAATCGTGTCCGAACACTCTGCCCGAACAGAGTGAACGTGCCCGAACAGAATCGTGTCCGAACACTCTGCCCGAACAGAGTGAACGTGGCCGAACAGAATCCTGCCCGAGCAGAATCATGTCCGAACACTCTGCCCGAACAGAGTGAACGTGGCCGAACAGAATCTTGCCCGAGCAGAATCGTGTCCGAACACTCTGCCCAAACAGAGTGAACGTGGCCGAACAGAATCTTGCCCGAGCAGAATCGTGCCCGAACGGAATCGTGTCCGAACGCTCTGCCCGAACAGAGTGAACGTGGCCGAACGGAATCCTGCCCGAGCAGAATCGTGTCCGAACACTCTGCCCAAACAGATTGAACGTGGCCGAGCAGAAGTTTGTCCGAGCAGACTGCCCGAACAGAATGCTCGTCCGAACAGAATGCTCGTCCGAACAGAAGTTTGTCTGAACAGACTGCCCGAGCAGAATTTCGTCCGATCATAATTCCATCCGAGCAGATTTACGGCCGAGCAGAATTCCGTCCGAGCAGACTGCCCGAACAGAATGCTCGTCCGAACAGAATGCTCGTCCGAACAGAAGTTTGTCCGAACAGACTGCCCGAACAGAATCTCGTCCGAGCAGAATTCTGTCCGAGCAGATTTACGGCCGAGCAGAATTCCGTCCGAGCAGATTTACAGCCGAGCAGAATCTCGTCCGAGCAGAAGTTTGTCCGAACAGACTGCCCGAACAGAATCTCGTCCGAGCAGAACTCCGTCCCAGCAAATTTACGACCGAGCAAAATTCCGTCCGAGCAGATTTACGGCCGAGCAGAATTCCGTCTGAGCAGATTTATGTCCGAGCAGAATCTCGTCCGAGCAGAAAATCGTCCGAACAGATTCATGTCCGAACAGAATCTCGTCCGAGCAGAATACTCTTTGAAATTTGGAAATATTGACAAACGGATTCAATTCTGTTTTTGGCGTATTCCGCTATCACCAGTGGAAAAAGTGTGCTTCCACCCGCTTCATTAGCGCTGGTAAAAGGAGGGGGCAGATGTTATTTGTCAAAATATCCCTCCTATCCACGGACGACACGTGGCGGTCATGACACGTAACCCGTATTGACTCGCTACTGATATGGCACTTACCATATCGGTCATCAGACAGAATCCTAAAAAGACTCTGACTCCATCAGCTCAGATTCACATAAGGATCTTCTAAGATCCTAATTGGATTCTGATTAGAGTTGGTCAAAGCTCAGTCCTATTAGGACTCCTCCTTCTACCACTATATAAAGAGGTCATGCCCCTCAGGTAAAAAAAAAAGCTCACACATATACACATTGTGTCTTTACTGCTTCTTCAGAGTTCTACATCGTTAGCCTTCTCTGACTTAAGCATCGGAGCGTTCCCCCGCCGGAACCCCACCCGGCGGTCACTCCGTGTTCTCTTTTGCAGGCCTGATTCCTGGTGCTGTTCCCGATCCAGTTTTTAGCTGCAACATGTGTGTGTGTGGCTGTGTGAATATGTGTGTGTAGAATGGGTTTGGAAGGTTGTATGGGTGACTAAGTGGGAAGAAAGAAAAAGAGGGAGAAGAGAAGACCCACTGCCTCACGGCAGTGGGTGTGCAAAGGTAGGTGATGTGCTGTATTATCAATATGTGCATGTATGGTGTGTAAAAGTGTGTGTTTGTATATCCTCAGTGTGGCCTTAGTTTTCTCTCCGTACAATTGCGATTTCCCTCCATACAATTGCGACCGTCTCTTCCTAATTTGTGTGCTCAGGTGTTCGCCTGTGCTACCCGCCCAGCGATACAAGCTGGTTCCTCCACTGCAGAGCGTGATGCTCTAAATGGAAACCAACCACCATCCCCTGATTTCATAGACTTAAATCAAAATCAGAGACCTTCCTCGCCTGAAGAAGAGTTAAGAAGGAAGAACAACAAGAAACCCAAAAGCAGTCACACATCTGAGTTGGATAATGTGAGCGCATATCCCTTGGATGCTGGAAATTCATCCAACATACATGTTACAAAAAGTGAAGTCCTGAATGTTCCCAAATCGTACAAAGATGCGGTTTCAACCCCAAAAATAAATGTTGTTTATTTTGATAATGACTTCGAGGAAATCACCTCCGATGAAGAGGAGGAAGAGTATGAAGACCTCGACCATGGAAAGGAAGATGAAAATATGCCAGAAAGAGAGGATGATGATCCTATGCTCCCAAGAATAAGGCTATTCTCGAACCTGATTAAAAAGATCAGGAAACCATGGAAATTAAGCCTAATCATCAAATTGCTTGGGAAAACTATAGGATTCAGAGCTCTATCTACAAGACTCAGGAACCTGTGGAGCTTACAAGGTGATTTCGACCTGGTGGACCTTGATGAAGGATTTTTTTCTCATCAAATTCCACTTTCCTGAAGACTATAACCATGTGACCAATGGTGGCCCATGGATAATTTTAAATCATTACCTAACTATCCGGAAGTGGGAATCGGATTTCAAACCTTCTGAGGCCAAAGAGACCAAGACGACCATTTGGATCCGCCTACCAGAACTCCCTATTGAATACTATGAAGAAAAAGTTCTCCGCAAAATCGTCATCAACTTCGGCAAACCAATCAAAATTGACATGAACACAGCCACGTCCACCAGAGGCAGATATGCAAGAATATGTGTTGAAATGGATCTTTCAAAGCCTTTAATTCCAACATACATGTTGAGGGATCGTAAATACCGTATTGAATATGAATACCTAAACAACTTTTGTTTTTTATGTGGTAGGATCGGACATCGGAAAGAAATTTGCAACGAACGGACAAGTTTCTCACCGGATCGGAGAAGAACCAGAAATGCGCTGGAGAAGGTAACGATGATATCTCAGATCCAACGGTCTCTGAGGCCAACAGTGGTGTCAGAACAGTGCAAGAGGACCCCACCATAATCAGACATTCTCGCCCGTCATCCAAGGAAGAAGAAACCTATGGGCCATGGATGATAGCGAAGCGAAAAGAGCACATGTCCATCAGAGGTGTGATCCAAAATATAGTCCAGCCATCGAACAGATTTGACAAACTCAAGGATAACCCTCAAGAGGAGGCAGAGCCAAAACCACAACAAAAATGAAAAGACCCCTAGAACATGGGCCAGGCCCAGAAGAAAACCAACCCACTCACGGCTGAGACTACTCAAGAAGTAGAAACCCCAGCAACAGGCGCCAACAAGGCCCAAACAGATACAGAAATGTCGGAACCCCAAACAAGCCCAATACCGTTCAGCAATGAAGCTATCCAGTCCACCCCAGGTCAACCAATTGAAGGAAGATTCTAGAAAGACGATCCTACCACATATCCCCAAGAACCTATAATGGACATAGACAAGGATACACATGTAAATCACCATGAAGCTGCCTACCCTAACCCAAAATACCTGATTGAACCCACCGCTAACCTCAGTCGCCATCATCATATCCACCCCCACCATAACCCAAACCCTAATCTCCCCAATGCCAATCCGACGGTCCCACCGCACCCTGTTCAGCCACCAGATCTTCCAAAAGATGGACGACGCACCAACACGCATCCACCACCTGATTCAGTCTATGATTACCTTTGAAATAGCCCCCAACACGCCGGAACTACACATAACACGGGTTTTATGGAAGAACAAAGAAGTTCAGATGAAGATCGAATGTAACCAGGGTGGAACAGCCCTAATTGGTATGCACCAGGTTCAAATCACTCCAGTGAGAGGTCTGATCCAAGAAGAAACAAGGATGAAATCAATACTACAAATTCCTAGGAAGGACCGTCTACCAAACCTACCTGAAGTTAAATCCATGGATATCTTCATCTGGTACTACGAAGGAGCGGGAAATGACAAGTTCCGACACGACTTTAGTGAAATCGTTAGACGATTCCATCCAGACATAATCGCTATCCTTGAACCGATAGTGAAATTTGATCGCATGGAAAGTTTTTTCCACCAAAAGAGCTACAGTGCCTCCTGCATAGTTAACCCTGAAGGTAGAATGGGTGGAATTTGGATCTTCTGGGATTCCACTCAGGTCAATCTATCGATCCTCCAAGCAACAAACCAAGTCATTCACTGTGCCGTGTCCAGAAATGACTATGAAGACTGGGTTATCTCTGTGGTCTACGCCAGCCCTAATCCCAAGAAGAGAGAATACTTATGGGATAACATTATTGAGTTCACTTCCAAGAATAACATGCCCTGGCTAATTGGAGGCGACTTCAATGACATTGTTGATCTTACGGAGCGAAGAGGTAGAGGAGACAGTACGGAAACCCTCAGAATCAGGAAATTCAGGGAGAACATCAACAAATGCGGCCTCATCGACCTTGGCTGTAATGGCCCTGAGCTAACCTGGACGGATCGAAGACAATGGTGGGCTAACGTGCAGAAAAGGTTAGACAGAGCAATGTCAAACCCGGAGTGGTGCATCCTCTTCCTCGAAGCTCAGGTCTGTAATTTACCCAGAACTTCCTCTGATCATTGTGCCCTAATAGTAAATTGTTCAGATACGCTACTCAAACACTCATCTCCTACTATACATAAACCTTTTAAACTTGAGGCTGCTTGGTTAACTCACAAAAATTTCACGCATGTTGTTGATAGCTCCTGGTCCGACAGCAATAATATCTTTGACAAAATCAACATATTACAAAATAAAGCTAAATCTTGGAATTGTGAGTTTTTTGGAAACATCTTTAAACGCAAAAAAAAAAGACTTTGGGCTAGATTAGTTGGAATCCAAACTGCTCTTTCCCTCCACTATTCTCGTAACTTACAATGGTTGGAAAGAGACATCAGGAACCAGTATTTAGATACTTTGGCTCAGGAGGAGCTTTTATGGCTCCAAAAATCCAGAATCTTATGGTTGTCCCAAGGGGATAGAAATATTAAATTCTTCCACATATCTACCCTTGCCAGAAGGAAAAGAAATAAAATTCTCACTCTAAACGACAATAACAATATTTGGCTTACTGATCCACACCAAATCCAGAGTCACATATTAGATCACTTCAGCAACCTATTTTCTAGCAATAACCCCAGAGCCCTTCTTTCCTAATTGTTGGTTTGACAAATTCTTTCATTAAGTCATTTGCAAAATCCAATGTATGTTTCCAAGAGATATCGTTTCGGACAGCGAGTCCTATTTGATATACTCTTTGTTTATGTCTTTCCAGATTTGCCAGATGGTGGCAACAAAAATACAATTCCAAGGAATACCACCAAAGATAGTTTTACTTTTACCACTGATGTTCTCCTTTCAACCAGCTAAGGATGTTAGAGTTGCTGTCATGATTATGATTATCTCGCCTAATGAGGTTTCTCCATAGGATTTGAGCTTTAGGACAGCCCCTGACCACATGCAGGGAAGATTCAACTGAAACTTTGTATCTCAGGCATAAGCTGGAGCTGATGATGTTCCTAATGGCTCTTAGTTCATTGGTGGGGAGTCTGTTCTGAATGGTCAGCCAGAGGAAGATGATGATTTTTGAGGGGAGGTTGAGTTTCCATAACTAGTTCCAATTATCACCATTTCCATCATGGTTGTCTTCTTCAAGAGTGATCAATTTATAAGCTCTGGCTATGGTAAATTTTCCATGAGGGTTGGGATTCCAAGTAGGCAGGTCTTCTTCCTCTAGGCTATATTAGGGAATATGTATCTTGGTTATTTCCAATAAAACTTCATCATTAACCATTCTTCTCATAGCTAAAATGTCCCAAGCTTCGTTTTTTTATGAATTCCTGGACCATGCAGTTGTTGTCCTCATTCATGTTTAAAGAGGTGCTCAGATTATTTTTCCCACACCACCAGTCTTTCCAAAAACTAACTTTCTCACCATTAATGATATCCCACTTGATGCCTTTCCTAAGATGTGGAATAACTTTTTTGATGCTATTCTAGATTTGGGATCCATTTTTGGTGTTTTTCCAGTCAATGAATTTTCTCTGTTTAATATACTTGGACAGGATAACATGGACCCAAAGCAGGTTTTCTTTATTTAATATCTTCTAGCAAAGTTTCATTATGTTGGCAGTGTTGCAGAAGCTTTTGAGAATGTTCATCATTAGCTTGTAACTTTTCTCATTGTCTTTACAAAACAAGATAAGATCATCAGCATAAAAAAGGTGAGATATGAAAGGGCCTCCTTTGGAGGCAGTGAGACCCATGTTGTTATTTTTGAGATTGGAGAGATTGATCATTTGAGAGAGTTTTTCAATGCATGAGAAAAAAATATATATGGAGATAAAGGGTCACCCTGTCTTATTCCTCTTTGAGGCTTAATTGGATTTAAAGGTTGCCCATTCCAAAGGATTTCAAGAGTGGATCCAGTGATCATGTCCATGATAATATTGATCCATTTCTGAGGAAAATTGAAATCTTTGAGGGTGAGCTTGATGAAATTCCAGTCAAGTTTGTCATAGGTTTTTTCTGATCAATTTTAAAAATGAGACCTCCTCTTTTACCTTTGGGGTGTGTTTGGATGTGGGATTTGAACTGAGGATTTCACTTTGAGGAGGTATTTAGAAATTCCTTAAACAGAATCTCTTGTTTGGATTGTACGAAAGAGAATTTGAGAAATTCTTGGAAGGATTTGAACTGGGAATTTAGGGCTTCCAAATCCATAGTTCAAATAACTAGTCTAAACTAGTTATTTGCCAAATCCCTTCAAAGAGATGATTTGCTAAAACATTACGTAACTTTTGACTACTTTTTAGGATATTTGCTCCCTACCCTTTTAACAGCTTATTTGTTTTTTTTTTTTTTAAAGAAAGTCTTGAATGCATTAATACTCATCCAAACTACCCAGTAAAAATCCACAGAATAATAAAAAAAATTCCAAATAGAATATTTTGCAATGATGGGATTTGTAAATGAAGGAATTTCAAAATTAGGGAATTTAGAACTACCCAGAATTTCAAAATTTCACATCCAAACACACTCTTGTGTTTTTAAGGGTATGAATGATTTCCTTGGTAACTATGACATTATCAATGATAGATCTTCCAGGCACATAGATCTTTTGAGCAGGACTTATGATTTTCTTTAGGAGGGGTCTGATCATATTCACAAGAATTTTAGCAAAAGCTTTGTAAGTCATATTAAGAAGGCTTATGGATCTGAATTGAGTAATGTTGATGGGGAGATCAATTTTGGGGAAAAGGGTGATGAAAGTCTTGTTGTTTATGCTGGGCATCTCTTCCTTGTTGTTCCCAACCTATTCTGGTCGTACCCAAAGGCCCACTGCTGTCCCATTTTACATGACACGTCCGCACAAGCAACAGTCATTTTCAACGCTCACAACCGGTCAAAGCATGCACGCTCAAGTCACATGCACTTCTCACTTTCGTCATGTTACTTTATCACTAAGAAGCTCATTTTCGCACGAAGCCTTATCACGTTTCGACCGTCGCACTTCGCCCGTCGCCCGTCGATGCGCCATGGCACTTGCCCAAGGAGGTTGGCCTTGCCCTCCCCCTTGGGGTCGGCCTTGGCCTTGGCCTTCCCCTTGGGGTCGGCCTCGGCCTCGGCCTCGCCATTGGGGTTGGCCTCGGCCTCCCCATGAGGTTGGCCTTGGCCTTCCCCGAAGGGTTGGCCTCTGGCCTCCATCCTTAGCACCTTCACTACTCTTCAAGAGGCCTTACATCGTCCGTGACCCTCGTCGTCCGTCGCCCAGACACAACTCCGCGACCCCCGTCGGGGTCACCCGGACACAACTCCGCGACCCCCATCGCCCGGACACAACTCCGCGACCCCGTCGCCGACGTCTGGGCGTCGCACTTCAACACTCTGCCGCGCCCGTGCGCCGCGCCGCTGATACAGCCGTGCCTCCAGGCTCTCTGTCACACTACCGTGCCCCCGGCACCATAAGCACTTTGTCGCGCCCATGCGCCATCATTGACACAAACGTGCCCCCGGCACCTCACGCACTCCGTCGCGCCCATGCGCCACGCCACTAACACAGACGTGCCCCTGACACCTTACTCACTTCATCGCGCCCATGCGCCACAATCATATCATCATGCCCCCGGGCACCACACCATGTGCACCTTGCCTTGGCCATAGAACATGCTTCGACCCACTCTCCGGAGTGTACATCACCCGCGGGGATAGGTGACTCCTCCGGGACACTATCTCTGCCAGGGAGCTCTTCAACTCCCCTTCCGCCAGGTAGACGGATGCTCCGGGATGCTACCTCGGCTAGTCGGGTAGACGGCTCCTCCGGGATGCTACCTTGACTCACTCCGAGTGCTCCGGCATAAGGACTCACCCGCGGGGATAGGCGACTCCTCCGGGACACTATCTCTGCCAGGGAGCTCTTCAACTCCCATTCCGCCAGGTAGACGGCTCCTCCGGGATGCTACCTCGGGTAGACGGCTCCTCCGGGATGCTACCTTGACTCGCTCCGAGTGCTCCGGCACAAGGACTCACCCGCGGGGATAGGCGACTCCTCCGGGACACTATCTCTGCCAGGGAGCTCTTCAACTCCCCTTCCGCCAGGTAGACGGCTCCTCCGGGATGCTACCTTGACTCGCTCCGAGTGCTCCGGTATAAGGACTCACCCGCGGGGATAGGCGACTCCTCCGGGACACTATCTCCGCCAGGGAGCTCTTCAACTCCTCTTCCGCCAGGTAGACGGCTCCTCCGGGATGCTACCTCGGCCAGTCGGGTAGACGGCTCCTCCGGGATGCTACCTTGACATGCTCCGACTGCTCCGGCACAAGGACTCACCCGCAGGGATAGGCGACTCCTCCGGGACACTATCTCTGCCAGGGAGCTCCAAGTGCTCCGGCACGAAGACTCCCCTTCTGCCAGGTAGACGGCTCCTCCGGGATGCTACCTCGGCCTGCGGAATAGGCGACTCCTCCGGGACACTATCTCCGTCAGGGTGCCTGCGTGACTGGCCTACGTGCTCCGGCACTGGGGGCTTGCGTCGGCACCCCTAGGGACTATGACCCCCGGGTCACTTCGAGACGGGAGCAGGTCTTCGGAGGGCATCGCGCCTAGTTCACCTGGCAGTTGGGCGTCGGGTCTTCCCCACCGCTGCCAGGCCTGTGGGACTCCGCAAGGGCTTGGATTGGAGGCTAGATCAAGGGGGTTCTCTGGCCACACCGATGCGGTGGGAGCCAGTCTTTCCTGACAGACAGAGCGACGCTGTGCGGGGCAGGCCGGTTGAATATGCGATACGACAGTCCATGGAGCACCGGCACCCGTGGACCCCCTGGTGACGTGTCACTCCCGGGGAGCGCCACGTGTCGGTTTATGACATCATCATCTCAATCTCTATAAATAGAGGTCTTGAGAATTCATTTGGACGGTTGGACATATTCGGGACTTCTTCTTCACTCTCTCACATTTTCACTTTCTCATTCTAGAATCCTAGAGAGAGAAACATACAGGACCCTGACTTTGGACCTAAGCATCAGACTGTGACTGTCGTCGTATATTCATCATGCGCTATCGCCCTCGCAGCACTACCACCCTCAAGCTCTGTCTGGGAAGCCCTTGGTCTCTGCCCTTGTTCCACCCTTGATGTGTCTCACATCAACATACTTGGAAGCTGACTCGGACTGCAGCCTTTGTGGCACCTCCACGTAAGTACGAACCCACTTTCCTTGGCATCATTTTGGCGACTCCGCTGGGGAGGTGAGCATCGTACTGCAGTCTGTCTATCTTTCGCACTTAGTCTCCATGCCTAGACAACGAAAAGTTACGAAGGCTGCCAGCCAGGGCCTTATCCATGCCGTGCAAGAAGTGGACCACTCGGGTGAACAAGAGGGGACCAGTGCTGTGCGTCCCCAAGACCAGCCACAAACTACCGCACCTGACATACAAGTTGCAGTCAATGCAGCCATCCAGCAGTTTTCGCCCACTATAGCCACTCTTATGACAGCCATGGTGGAAATGCAAAAATCAATCCAAGTCTTGACTTCACAATCACCGATTTCCCAAAGCCTTAGAGCTCTGCACCCTGTGCCCATTACTCACCCCGTGTTATCCCAAGATCCAGGTTTGGCCCCTCCTGCTCATATCCAACCTTCAAGGCCTGGGCTAGTTTTGGACACTGCTCAGGTCCCAGTGTCGCGACCACCGCTGCCTTGGTCCTCCGGGCCCTCGACAGTAGGACTCGCGGCACCTCAGCCCCCGGCGCCACGCCTTGCCCTTGCTCGAAGCACTTCGGAGACTCACGAATCAATTGAGATGGAGCCTAACCCGAACATAACTAGTCGAAACCTAAACACAAGTCATTCCCCCGGCGTACTCCAGTCGACCTTTCCTGACGACCGGCCTCCAGCAGCGGACACTACCCATGTGCAAACCATGCCCCAACAAGTTGCTCACCACCACCAACCCCTCTCTACCATCGTCATCCCCTCAATGCCTCAGGTTGTACCGTCTGGGGGCTCTGGTGCTCGGATCATCACGACAGGGCACAAACCCTCACATGCGTCGTACGTCACCAAGCATGACCTTGATGCCCTCCTTCACTGTCTCAAGCAGTCATCCTTACCACACTCCCCCTCTAAGCTGTCAGGCCATGCTCCCTACTCTGGCAGCCTCGCTACCAAGCCTTACCCCGTCAAGTACAAGCAACCATCCTTCACATTGTTCAACAGCAAAGAAGGCAACACCCGCGAGCATCTCACCCATTTTGTTGGCTCCCTCGAGCACTACGGGGAAGACGACACTTTGAAGCTTCGGAAATTTCACAAGTCCCTGACTGGCCTCGCCTACTCTTGGTATCATCAGATTCCTGACTATACTATCCATTCATGGTCCAACATGGTCCAGCTCTTCCTTGACAAGTTTCACTATGAGACGGAACGTGTGACCATCGTTGACATTACCGGGATCCGCCAGAATCCCGGGGAAGATCTCAACACCTATGTTACGCAATTTCATCACAAGTGCTTGGAGTGCACTGACTTCAGCAAAGATGAAACCCTTGTACCCATTTGCATCAAGAACATTAAGGACACCTACAGGGTCTACCTTGAAAACCTCCAGCTTCGGTCTTGGAGACATCTCAAGGAAGCTGCACGACTCACCTATGACTCGGTCGGTTCATCCAAGACCCCAAAGCCCCAACCTCATATTGCCTTGGCCACGACGATGGAAGCAGCTAGTAACGATGACAACAACCGCAAGCGTCAGTCCCAAGGAAGGGACGGGCGTCCTGACAAGAGAGGGCAACCGATGCCTGCCCCGGAATACCCGTGTGACTTGAAGACTGTTAGAGATCTCCTTGAGACATGGATCGACGACAATGCCATAACCCTGCCCAATGTCAACAATGAACCTACCCCGGAAGACTTAGCCCGTCACAACTACTGCCCCTATCATCGGAAGGTCGGTCACGGCCTCAAGTGGTGCAGGGGCCTCAAGTTTGTCTTCGCCGACAAGATTGCGTCCGGAGAGCTCAAACTCTAAGTACAGGACATATGACCTACCTGACCAAGCCTTGGCATGCCTTAATGCATTTTCCACACTTGTAATTTTTTTTGTTCATTTTGCAAGTTTCCATGTACGTCATACCCATGTATCAAGGCATGTTGTTTATCCTTCGTTATCAATGAAGTTACATTTTCCAGACTTAGAAAAAATTTCAAGTTATATTGCTCTTGCACAAGTCTCTCGATATCACCCTTCATGCCATCACCCACTCCCTTGGGGGCTTCACCCCTTCCCAATCCCCTCAGCCTCACATTGCAATGACTTGGTACGTGGTGCGCGGGGTGGCTCGAGCTGCGCTACTACGGTCGCATCATCATCCTTCATTCACTTTTTTTGACACTCAGAAAAAAATTTCATTTTTTTTCGCAACCGGTCATCGATGATCATCCTCAGTGGTCTTCCTCGGCATCCTTGTCTCAGCACAACACTTAGAAAAAAATTCATTTTTTTCGCAACCGGTCATCGATGATCATCCTCAGTGGTCTCTCTCGACATCCTTGTCTCAGCACAACACTTAGAAAAAATTTCATTTTTTTCGCAACCGGTCATCGATGATCATCCTCAGTGGTCTTCCTCGGCATCCTTGTCTCAGCACAACACTTAGAAAAAATTTCATTTTTTTCGCAACCGGTCATCAATCACCACCCTCAACGGCCTCCCCTTAGCATCCTTGCCCGAACTCAAAAAAAAATTTCAACACTTAGAAAAAATTTCAAGTTTTTCATCTTCCCCTCTACTCCTCACATTCTTCTCCCATCTCATTTCTCTCTCTCATCTTGCACATTGTGAAAATCTTCATTGGGGGCTCCCTCTTTAGGGCTGTCAATATATATATATATATATATATATATATATATATATATATATTATTTTATTTCAATTTCAAAAAAAATCTGGGCAAACCCTACCCGCGAACCCAGATTACCCGAGCGCCCGAACCCGCCCCGAACCGACCCGCGCCTCCCTCTTTCTCTCTTTCTCCGCCCATATGCCAGACCCACCCGAACGCTACCCACCCGAACCCGACCCGCGCCTCTCTTCTCTCACAAACCCTAATGCAAAGAAACCCTAATCATCTCTTTCTCTTCTCTTCACCATGCGCAGCCGCCGCCCCTCCTTGCAGCGCCGCAGCCCCTCGGCCTCGCCATTGCCGGTAGCCCCCCTCGCCGGCGACGACCCCCCCGGCCGCACCTCCTTCTCTCCCCCGCCCCTCCTTCCCCCCCCCGGCCTCTCCCCGTGGCACCCCCCCCCCCCCCCGCCGCTGCCCCTTCTTCTTTCCCCTTCCTTTTTCCCCTCCATCTTCCCCCTCCCCTAGGCCGACCCCAACCCCCTCTTTCCCTCCTTCCCCATTCCCTCTCTTTCCCTTCCCCCTACCCCTCGGCCTCGGCCCCCTTCCCCTTTCCCCTCGCCCGCAACCTACCCCGCGTCGTGCAAGCTCGGCCTCGGCCTCGGCCTCGCGAGTGTCAGCCTCGGCGTCGACCTCGCGGGGGTCGGCCTCGGCCTCGCGGCCTTGGTCAGCCTCGGCCTTGGCCTCGCGGCCTTGGTCGGCCTCGGCCACTTGGTCGGCCTCGGCCACTTGGTCGGCCTCGGCCACTTGGTCGGCCGGCCTTGGCTCTCCATCCCCATACCCTCTCCCCATCCTTCCCCCATGGCCGAACCTCCCTCTACACTCCACCTTCACCTACCTTCAACCTTCATCTTCTTTTCTTCACGCTTGACCATCCTCCATGCCCATTTCGGCCTCCATCACCAAGGCCACTCTTCGGCTTCATACCACACCAAGCATGCACACAAAAAAAAAAAAAACACATCACGACGACCAACGCGCGCCTCGCGTCCAACCCTTCACTTCCGTCACCACACCCAAGTCCACCCCGCCACCTTCAACCTTCTCACCTTCACATCATGGCCGACAACTTCAAAAAAAAAATTACAACATTGATCGCCTTCCCTTGCTCGCGCCCCTGCGCCCGTCGTGGACTGCCCTCGCATCGCGACGCCCGATCGCGCACATCGCGCCCCTACACATTTCATACTTTTTTACACTTAGAAATTTTTTTGCAAATTTGATCACATCCCATGTGACGACGTCCTCCGATATCAACATCCATGGTAGGTGGTGCGCGAGGTAGCTCGAACCACTTACTCCTACTCTTTGTTCGAAGCTCGTCGCCCGTCGCCTGGGTGCCGTCTCCGTGACCCCCGTCGCCAGCCTCGGTGCGCCGTCTCCGCGACCCTCGTCGCCCGTCGCCCATCGCCCGGGTGACGTCTCTGCGACACTCGTCGTCCGTCGCCCGAGCGCCATTTTCATGCTCGCGCCTCTGCGCCCTATCATCAAGCCCTGCGTCAACACCCAAGCATCCCAAGGCTTTCGTAAGTGGTGCATAAGGTGGCTCGAGCCACCTACTCTTCATCATCATCATGCATTGACGACGTCAACAACTCGCCGGCCAAACAACATCAAAATCTTGCTAAGTGTTTATGCGTGCGGTGCCCGCTCGGGTTGCCCCTCCGCGCACACCACACGTAGGGGGCTTATGTTCCCAACCTATTCTGGTCGTACCCAAAGGCCCACTGTGGTCCCATTTTGCATGACACGTCCGCACAAGCAACAGTCATTTTCAACGCTCATAACCGGTCAAAGCATGCACGCTCAAGTCACGTGCACTTCTCACTTTCGTCACTAAGAAGCTCATTTTCGCACGAAGCCTTATCACGCTTCGACCGTCGCACTTCGCATGTCGCCCGTCGATGCGCCATGGCACTTGCCCAATGAGGTTGGCCTTGCCCTCCCCCTCGGGGTCGGCCTCGGCCTTGGCCTTCCCCTTGGGGTCGGTCTCGGCCTCGCCATTGGGGTCGGCCTCAGCCTCGGCCTCGCTATTGGGGTCGGCCTCGGCCTCCCCATGAGGTTGGCCTTTGCCTTCCCCGAAGGGTTGGCCTCTGGCCTCCATCCTTAGCACCTTCACTACTCTTCAAGAGGCCTTACATTGTCCGTGACCCTCGTCGTCCGTCACCCGGACACAACTCCGCGACCCCGTCGTCCCGACACAACTCCGCGACCCCCGTCGCCCGGACACAACTCCGCGACCCCGTCGTCCCGACACAACTCTCCGACCCCCGTCGTCCGGACACAACTCCGCGACCCCGTCGCCCGGACGCAACTCTCGACCCCGTCACCGGCGTTCAGGCGTCGAACTTCAACACTCTATCGTGCCCGTGCGCCGCGCCGCTGATACAGCCGTGCCTCCAGGCTCTCTGTCACACTACCGTGCCCCCGGCACCATAAGCACTTTGTCGCGCCCATGCGCCATCATTGACACAAACGTGCCCCGGGCACCTCACGCACTCTGTCGCGCCCATGCGCCACGCCACTAACACAGACATGCCCCTGACACCTTACTCACTTCATCGTGCCCATGCGCCACAATCATATCATCATGCCCCCGGGCACCACACTCATTCATCACACCATGCGCACCTTGCCTTGGTCATGGAACATGCTTCGACCCACTATCTGGAGTGTACATCACCCGCGGGGATAGGTGACTCCTCTGGGACACTATCTCTGCCAGGGAGCTCTTCAACTCCCCTTCCGCCAGGTAGACGGCTCCTCTGGGATGCTACCTCGGCCAGTCGGGTAGACGGCTCCTCCGGGATGCTACCTTGACTCGCTCCGAGTGCTCCGGCATAAGGACTCACCCGCGGGGATAGGCGACTCCTCCGGGACACTATCTCTGTCAGGGAGCTCTTCAACTCCCCTTCTGCCAGGTAGACGGCTCCTCTGGGATGCTACCTCGGCCAGTCGGGTAGACGGCTCCTCCGGGATGCTACCTTGACTCGCTCCGAGTGCTCCGACACAAGGACTCACCCGCGGGGATAGGCGACTCTTCCGGGACACTATCTCTGCCAGGGAGCTCTTCAACTCCCCTTCCGCCAGGTAGACGGCTCCTCCGGGATGCTACCTCGGCCAGTCGGGTAGACGGCTCCTCCGGGATGCTACCTTGACTCGCTCCGAGTGCTCCGGCATAAGGACTCACCCGCGGGGATAGGCGACTCCTCCGGGACACTATCTCTGCCAGGGAGCTCTTCAACTCCCCTTCCGCCAGGTAGACGGCTCCTCCGGGATGCTACCTCGGCCAGTCGGGTAGACGGCTCCTCCGGGATGCTACCTTGACATGCTCCGAGTGCTCCGGCACAAGGACTCACCCGCAGGGATAGGCGACTCCTCCGGGACACTATCTCTGCCAGGGAGCTCCAAGTGCTCCGGCATGAAGACTCCCCTTCTGCCAGGTAGACGGCTCCTCCGGGATGCTACCTTGGCCGGCCAGGTAGACGGCTCCTCCGGGATGCTACCTTGGCCTGCGGAATAGGCGACTCCTCCGGGACACTATCTCCGTCAGGGTGCCTGCGTGACTGGCCTACGTGCTCCGGCACTGGGGGCTTGCGTCGGCACCCCTAGGGACTATGACCCCCGGGTCACTCCGAGACGGGAGCAGGTCTTCGAAGGGCATCGCGCCTAGTTCACCTGGCAGTTGGGCGTCGGGTCTTCCCCACCGCTGCCAGGCCTGTGGGACTCCGCAAGGGCTTGGATTGGAGGCTAGATCAAGGGGGTTCTCTGGCCACACCGATGCGGTGGGAGCCAGTCTTTCCTGACAGACAAAGCGACGCTGTGCGGGGCAGGCCGGTTGAATATGCGATACGACAGTCTATGGAGCACCGGCACCTGTGGACCCTCTGGTGATGTGTCACTCCCGGGGAGCACCACGTGTCGATTTATGACATCATCATCTTAATCTCTATATATAGAGGTCTTGAGAATTCATTTGGACGGTTGGACATATTCGGGACTTCTTCTTCACTTTCTCACATTTTCATTTTCTCACTCTAGAATCCTAGATAGAGAAACATACAGGACCCTGACTTTGGACCTAAGCATCGGACTGTGACTGTCGTCGTATATTCATCCTGCGCTATCGCCCTCGCAGCACTGCCACCCTCAAGCTCTGTCTGGGAAGCCCTTGGTCTCTGCCCTTGTTCCACCCTTGTTGTGTCTCACATCAACATACTTGGAAGCTGACTCGGACTGCAGCCTTTGTGGCACCTCCACGTAAGTACGAACCCACTTTCCTTGGCATCACTTGTCAAAGCAGTTTTTAATGAAGTTGTAGCAGGATGCCTCAATAATCTTCCAATACTTATGAAAAAAGAGAGCAATTAGCCCATCAGGATCAGGGGCTTTAAAGGCTTTAATGTTGAAGAAAGCATCTTTAACTTCAATATTACAGATAGGGAGATAGGATTTTGGCCTCAGAATCTAGGATAGTAAGAAAGGTCTTGTTGTGATGATATGATGGCCCAGGGCTGGCCCAGGGCCGGCCCAGGGCTGGCACGGTTCATCTTTTTCTTAGGTAAGTTCTTTTGTAAATCATTCTACTTTACCTAATCATATTCCTTTCGAGGAAGTTATCTCGTTGCCACGTTCAAATCGTACTACTCGGCCACCTAATTGCCTTAGTCTTTTTGCCCACCACCACTTGTTGTTTTCTTCCTTGGACTCCGTTGATGTCCCTAACTCTTACCAGAAAGCTTACATTGTCCCTTGTTGGAAGGAGGCCATGGATGCCAAGATTGATGCCTTACTAGAGAATGATTCATGGGATCTAGTGCCTTCACCTCCTCGTACTTCTATAATTGGTAGTAGGTGGGTTTTCTCTATGTCAAACTTAAATTAGATGGTAGTATTAAAAGGATAAAGCACGACTTGTTGCAAAGGGGTGAAAACAAGCATATGGGATTGATTATAAAGAAACATTCACTCCCGTTACTCAAATGACCATGATGCGCCTTGTTATTGCACTGTCTGCCATGCAACATTGGACTATCTTCCAAATTGATGTCAAGAATACATCCTTACATGGCCATTTGCAAGAAACAATTTACATGCCCCCCCCCCCCCCTCCTCGTGGATATATATTCCCGTGGTAAGTCTTTGATATGTCAGTTAAAAAGATCCATTTATGGCTTGAAGTAAGCTTCAAAGGCATGACTCGAACATTTTCGGCATGTCATTCTTGATGCTGGAGATACACAGAGCAATCATGACTATTCTTTGTTCACACATAATAAGTCACGCGGTGTCACCCTTCTTTTACTTTACGTTGATGACATTTTCGTTACTGAAAATGACGTTGAAGGCAAAAGAGATTGAAGCAACATCTTTGGGTCCATTGACATACTTCCAAGGTTTAGATGGTCAAAATTCTGCTTGTGGCTATACAGTTAACCAGCGGAAGTGCAAGATGGACTTAATCAAGCGTGCTAATCTGACTGATCAAAAATGTGTTGATACTCCAATGGAGGCTAATCTCAAACATAAGAGGGATACTGGAGAAAGGCTTTATGTTCCCACACATTACCGACAACTTGTTGGACGCCTTGCTTACATGGCTATGACTCGATGAGATATCTCATATGCGGTCAACACTTTTAACCAATTTGTCTCAGATCCACGATGCTTACACCTCACAGCTATCCACTGAATGATACGTTATTTGGGAAATTCTTTCCAGAGGCCTATTCTTTTCCTCGGAGTTCAAGCGTATACAGATGTTGGTTGCCCGAACACGCGACTCCCAACCACAGGATGGTGTGTGTTTCTTGTGAGTCTCTTATATCATGGAAATGTCATAATCAAACCACTGTTTCTAAGCCCTCTACTGAAGTGGAGTATCAAACAATGTCTTCAGCTTGGGGTGTAGAAACAAAACACTGTTTCTAAGTAGCACCCATCTTATTCCTCCAATTCTGTCTATGGAGTTTTCTACATATCATCACAGAGATGAAGCTGGTGACTTGGATCTTCTACAGCAGTCGTCAATGCTAACTCTACTGGTGTTGTTGGTCTATTTCCTCTCATTCAAGTTGAGTTTCAAAACTCTAAAAGTTGGGATGGAAAGAGTACGAATAAACCAAGAGGACCACCAATTTATGTTCATCCAAAAATGTGAAACCTGGAAAACTCGTGAATCTGAGCCATTAAATTTGTTAAATTTTCGGTGCTTAGATGAGCTGGTCTCGTACTACTGAACGCATGAAAATTTGTTTGTCCACTTAATTTTCATGTTCTTCCATCCTGGGTTCGAAATGATGTTGAATGCAAAAGAGATTGAAGCAACATCTTTGTCAGTCTTCCAGATGAAAGATTTAGGTCCATTGACATACTTCCAAGGTTTAGGTGTTCAAAATTGTTCTTGTGGCTATACAGTTAACCAGCGGAAGTGCAAGATGGACTTGATCAAGGGTGCGAACCTGACTGATAAAAAATGCGTAGATACTCCAATGGAGGCTAATCTCAGACATAAGTGGGATGCTGGAGAAAGGCTTTATGTTCCCACACATTACCGACAACTCGTTGGACGCCTTGCTTACCTGACTATGACTCCACCAGATATCTCATATGCAGTTAACACTTTTAACCAATTTGTCTCAGATCCACGATGCTTACACCTCGCAGCTATCCACAGAATAATACGTTATTTGGGAAATTCTTTCCAGAGGCCTATTCTTTTCCTCGGAGTTCAAGCGTATACAGATGCTGGTTGCCCAAACACGTGACGCCCAACCACTGAACCACAAGATGGTGTTGTGAGTCTCTTATATCATGGAATGTCAGAATCAAACCACTGTTTCTAAGTTCTCTACTGAAGCGGAGTATCAAGCAATGTCTTCAGCTTGGGGTGTAGAAACAAACCACTGTTTCTAAGTAGCACCCATCTTATTCCTCCAATTCTGTCTGTGGAGTTTTCTACGTATCATCACAGAGACGAAGTTGGTGGACTTGGATCTTCTACAGTCCGTCAATGCTAACTCTATTGGTGTTATTGGTCTATTTCCTCTCATTCAAGTTGAGTTTCAAAAACTCTAAAAGTTGGGATGGAAAGAGTACGAACAAACCAAGAGGACCACCAATTTACGTTCATCCAAAAATGTGAAACCTGGAAAACTCGTGAATCTGAGCCATTAAAAATGTGTTAATTTTTCGGTGCTTAGATGAGCTAGTCTCGTACGACTGAATGCATGGAAATTTGTTTGTCCACTTAATTTTCATGTTCTTGCATCCTGGGTTCGAAATTTTTCGGAGACGTCCGAATCAATGATGAAATTGAAGAGTTCCACGGATGGAATGGATAAGTACCTCTAGCGGATGCTGAGTTGAATTTCGTGGGAGCAAATATTACTGTCACCATTACAAACATGTTGAGGTGATTTTTTAGCGCTAAAAGAAACTACTGCTGCAGAGAGTCATTGAGCGATGATCGTAGTTGTAAGTCCCGGGGCGTCTTAAAAAATTTGCCTTGTAACCTCCCAGTTTTTTGGGATTTTACTTCATAGCTGATACTCATTTAGGTCGTGGCCCCCTTCAAGCGTAGCATCCAAACATCATATAGCAGCTTTCATTGAATATTGGAATCCTTCAGCCTCTAAAATCTTGGTGTGTGACATAATAGCTTGAAATATAAGCAATTGATAGAAAGGTCAGTTTCTGAATCATGACCTAACTATATGACATGCCCCTTTTTCGGTTGATAAGATGCCAAGAACTGCCCGGAAACGAAAGTTTACCTTCCAGCTTTGGGTAGATAACGCACTAAACAAGAAATCCTTACAACTAGCTTTCATACAGAGCTCATTGGATTTTGGAATATATTAGCCTTGGTGGCAAAAGAGAATAATCTGGCTATAATTATATCTATGTGAGCGTACTTACATTTGTTTTCATATGCTCCTAAAATTTGAGCTTGTGCACGTGAAAAAATGGGTTATGCACCGCTAAGATATCATATAATTGCGGAACTTACATTTTCGGGACTTATGAATTACTAGTCGGGTATTAACCTAAAGCTTTATGCCAAAACTAAGAATTTTGTTTTTCTCTTAATTTATTCATCAGATCACTAAAAGTGAATTTCAGAAAAAAGGCGTTAATGGCTGCAAGTCTGCAATTTCTTTTGAGGTTTTTGTCCGGGGACTTATTATCTAGAATCATGCGAATGCTGAAAATGTATTGCAACCATTTCAATTAAAGGCTAGCTCAAATCTGGACTCAATGGGATCACTTAATATATAGCGTATATTTGTTTTCCTTCAGCCATATAAAATCCTACTTTAGCTAATGAGCATGACATGCTTAGATATAATAGAGCTTGCAGCATTCGCACTTAAAGCCAATTAGAGCAGATTTGAAGAAACAATGAAGGGTGTTGTAGATTCATGTGATGAGGGAGAGGTCTGATCAGAAAGTTTGGTAGAAGAGAGCATGCAAATTCCTAAAGATGCTGGTGATGTGGCAACAGAAAAAGTAACTCCCCAGACAGTTACCAATCTCCAAATTTCCAACATTATATACACTTCATTCGGTTACAGTTGACCCCATTCAGCTCATCATGGAGACCCCAAACACCAAATCTGCTCAAAAGGTCAATATGCTACTTCTTCTTCTTCTTCTTCTTCTTTTCTTTCTTTCTTTCTTTCTTTCTCACCCGCATCCCCTACCACCGCACACACACAAACAGACAGAGAGAAGGTGTTCTAACATATTTCTTTGTTTTTATTTGTATGAAGTACATGAAGAGTAGCTCACAAACAGCAGTTCCGGCTAGTGCTAGAGTTGTAAGATGCAGTTCACCTGAACAGCAGCCCAAAAGCAACTCTTCGGTAGGACTTTGAGATGTTTTTCACGTCACTCTTGCCTATATTATCATAACAATCAAACTCTAGTATGTTTAATGGAAGAAGGAAGAACTTGCCTTGCCGTCCAAGGTTTCTTTTTCATTTTCTCTTCTTTTCTTTTTTTTGGTCACCTTTATATGTCAGCAGGTCATGCTTGGTTAACTTATTGAAATGAACTTCCCAACAAATACCAAACTAGTTTGTGTCAAGTCTTAAGGTGAGTTTGGAAGTATCTTGAATTGAATCCATACACTATTTGGTAATTACAAAAAAAAATTGAAAATTTTGAATGGATTTAAAAGAGGGATCTGAAGGGCCAAAATTTTCAGTTGGAATAACCACTCTATATTAGTTTTTTGTTAAATGTACAGAAGAATTACCTTCCACAATTCAAGCATTTTTAATGTCACATTTCATTCTACTCTCTCTCTCTCTCTCCTTTTTTAATCTCAGTCATCAATTTTTAATCTTTTGTTTCAGCAGTTCATTTACAATTTTCTTATTTCGTTATCAGTTATAATTGTACAATACATATCGGCAAAAGTTGTCGAATATTAAACTTTGCAAATTTCGAAATTTCAAATGTGAGGATGTTAAAATGAAGGATCTTTAACCTTTTACTAATTTAAAATTCTTCAGCCAAACACATCTGAGCGCATTTAATCCATTGAAATGTCAGTTTGTCACCCTCTTGCTAATATGTATCTCAATAATCAATTTCAATCTTCTCTGGGCCTAGTGCTAGCAGTAAATTCCACACTCTTAAGGGATAACAACTTCAATGTAACAGTGAGGGCTCATTATTTTTAAAATATGTTATCTCTAGCGGCTAATAAAGCTGCTATGTGCGTCCAGTGATGTGTTGTACTTTAAGTTCTCAATATATGCCTGGCCTTTCGAGTTAATGGTGGATTCATGTAATTTCACGTATGCACTCTTTTTGTTTCTGTCATCTAAGAAATCAACATTGAAAATGGACCATCTTAATTAACTTAGAAAGAAAATCTATATTGATAGGTTTTGCAAAAGCCGCTTGCAAAAGAAAACACCAAGCCAGTGGAAATCAAACTCCACACCCAGCAAAGAGCTGTCAAACGTGCCATTTTTAACTACTCGGTGAGTCTCTTTCCAGTAATGGAACGTGCAATAGAAACGTTCCATCTTTCTTCAGACTAGGTTTATCTAGATAAATGGGTTAACATATAGGTGGCAACCAAGCTATATCTTATGGAGCAGCAAAAGAAACAAGTAGAGAAGTTGCAGAAGGTACTTAACATCTTAAAACTTCAGATTTTGTACAAGTTAGCACAAGTTAACAGGATGACACTGAACGTCCACAGATGATCGAGGAGGAAGAAGTTCGCTTGTTAAGAAAAGAAATGATCCCCAGAGCTCAGTTGATGCCTCTGTTTGATAGACCTTTTTTTCCGCAAAGGTGTAGCATATGAATCAATTTAGACACTTGCCACTCCTGACCAAGAAACTTGATCTTTCCTCAACTCACGTTTTGCAGATCAACTAGGCCCTTAACAGTTCCTCGACAACCAAGCTTACGCATCATGAGTGGCAAATGCTCGAGCTGCTTCTCCGGCTGCGATTCCTACAGTTTTCAGCACAGTGAAGCACATTGAGTAGCTCATGGTTCTGAAGAACGGTTCTTGGCTGATTTTTTGATGTAGCGAATATCTGATTGTTAAAGTTGAGTACGTAGTAGGGATGCGCCTATAGGGTACTACCCCTTTTCGGAATAAACTAAAGTGTATTCTAGTTCTTGCTAATGAATTGAGGCCTCACGATGACATTTCAGTTGTGAAACTCTGCTTGAAAAGCCTCACAAGACTTACACCAAGAGTTCCTTCTTGTATTTTATGGATGTTAGCATTTTATCTCAACAGCATCTAGGTCTCAGAAGACTAAACTTGATCGAGTGAGAAACAGAACGTTACGACAACAAATTAAAGGGAGCCGTGCGATGCATTTTCCAGCTCAAGACTGAATGGTACCATTGGTGTATAGCAACATTATAATTTGGTCATTGGCTTGGTTTGACTTTAAAACTTAGGAGGCATGTGAGACAATTTAAATACAAGAGGAGACATGTATCACACACAAGTCACCGTGATATAGGCGATGCGTGTGCAAAAATTAAGTTAAGGTATAAATTTTACTAAAAAAAAAAAAGAAACAGGCATCATGTATAAATATTTATTAACACATTCGGTAAAATAAAATTTAAATTATAAAAAACTAAATATATCGCTATAAGTACTTATTTATTATCTAAGCTTATGTTTTGTGCCATTTATTGTGGCACAACTCGTTTCATGTGCCAAAATAGGATGATTTTTGCAACATCAAGCATAGTCTTTTGGATGTACTTTGACTACATTTTTAGAATAATTTTCAAATAAAAAGTACCAAACATGTTCTCCCTCAGTTACAACCATTTCATACTAGGCATAATGAGCATTGGTGTATCTCTGACTTGTTCTTTCCTGATACTCATCTTTGGAACATTACAGTTCTGTTAGACACATTCTCTCCGTCTATAGTCTGTCAGCTACTCCATCTTGTACTTTTGCCCCTGCCGACTAAGGATGTCTATTTTTGGCCTTATGCCAAGGAGGGAGTTTTTTCTCTACATCGTCGACTTACAAATTTCTGAGTCGGTTTCTCCCTCCAGCCACTTCCCCAGATTCCCGAGTTCCTTCTTGTGTCTGGAACAACCTCGGGAAATTCCCCAGAGCAGAGAAGCTCAAGCTATTTTTATGGCAATTTCTACATCAAAGACTTGTGGTCTCCTCGGCTTTAGTTTAAAAGAAATGCCCAATTTCCAACTCTTATAGATTGTGTGCAGTTTCCTAAAACACAACAGCACCTCTTCCTCGAGTGTCATAGGATCCAGGCACTTTGGCAAAGACATTTTCAGCAAATCCCTGCATCGCATTCAATACATCATTGGGTAATGCGATGCTTTCGGAAACCGGTTGACCTGTACTTATGTGTGTTGTTGTTTTCCTTTGGGTTATTTGGTGTGGAAGGAATGCACTCATATTCAAGGAGGGAACAACGGTTTCGATGGAAAGTATCCTGCCTAAATTCAGAGTCTGACATTTCAAATTAGTTGCACTCCTCGGTACAAACAACGAGCTAGGAAAATAGGGAATAAAACTCATACCGGCTAGAGGCAAAGTACAGTGCAATTTGAGCATTTCTATTACCCGTTGATCCTTGTAATGTTCTCACATAGTTGTAAATTTTATTTTCCACTGACTTTGATATTATGTGTTATTTCTGTTACAAAGCGTACTGATAGTGCTTATGTTGTTAGCCCTAACATCCATTGTCTCGCAAGTTCTAATATCTGCTCACGATATGGTGTTGGTATAGTTCGGTTTAGTTCATCTTGGGTTCTAATTGCGGCATGTGTTGATATTATTTTCTCAGTCGATGAAGATAGTGCAACATATGCCGCAATATTACTAGCTTTAGATTGGTTATCGAGACACCTTTGCTTACATAACTTCATTCTTGTTGCTCACTCCCTATTATTGTGCAGATGCAAGCTAATGAAGACAGGAGTGAGCTCTTAACCATCTTGTCGGTAACATAGCTAACTATAGCCGGGAAGTACATTCTGTGCATATCGCCCAAGGGATAGCCTGTGCACCGGATCTATCCTCAGCAATGGCGTCTTTTGTCTTGAATTCAAGTCATAGTATGAGACAGGAATGGTTTGCATATGTACAACCTGTCACGCTCCCCTGAGAAGAGATATATATTGTTTCACTGTGCCTTGGTGGTGTTTTGTTCCTAGCTAGGCTACAGTAACTTGTTTTACCTTTACTCTGTCTTTCGTTTTGGTTTGTAAGCTTGATCCCAATAGTTGGTTGTATGGTTTGGGTCATGGTATATATTTCTTTATTCTCTCTTTAAAAAAAAAAAAAAAAAAAAACCAAACATGTCATTTAGTTAGTTATTTAATATTCAAATATTATACTTTGTGTTACTTTGAAAAATTCTTATGATGTCCTATGTCAACATTCTAAGTAGGTAGTTATGTAACACTAAAAGTGGTATTACACTAAAAAGGATATTATCTTTATATATAATGTTACATAGAAGTATATATAGATATAGATAGAAAAAGATGCGAGGCACGCGTATCGCGTGTGGATCATAAAGGTAATTTCTAAAAGAAAATCATTCTTGTATATGTGATTTTGTTATCATTTTTTAAGATAAAGTGGTTATTGTCAATTGTGAGATTAGGAAGGCAGTTTTTTTAGAAATGTTAATGCCATTAGAAATAATCTCTATGGATAATTATAGCAATATTCATGATGTTAGGGTAAAATTACAGTCAATGACATTAAGTTTCAAAATATAACATACCGTGACCAAAAACGCTAAAAAGGTAATACTTGTGTCCCTGTGTGAGGGTTCTATCTAAAAAGTGTAATTTTTTTTATGATGTCTTCATTATGTATTTTCAAAATGGCAATACTGCCCATGTACTGTATATACTGAATAATTTTTAAAATTTTTGAATTAGGATTTGAAACCCTAATTTGAAAATTAGGGTTCTAAAAATTGATTTGTTCCCTATCTTGATCTGTTTTGTCTTTTTCATCAATTTTTCTCAATCTACAAATTAGGATTTCAAAACCCTAATCTTCAATATCTCTCTTTCCAATTTGAAATCCCAGTCGCTCACAGCCCTCCCTCGCCCTAGTACCCCGCCGGCAGCCTCTCCCTCCCTCACCCCACCGTCGTGCCCACTTCACACTACCCCCTACTGCCGCAGTCCCAATAGCCCACCTACCCCGTTTTTGCCACAGTCGAAACCCACTCCCCCATCCCGCTGCTGCAAGCGCTAAGCCATATGTCCACCTCGCAACTATCGCTGTGACAACCCACCCACCTTATCAACATGTTGCTTCCCCAAGCCATTGTTGTCGTTGCCTTGGTGTTAAGAATTTTTTATGTGTGAAATGAAGAGACGAGAGATGAAGAAAGAGGAGAGAGAAAAAAGATTAAAAAAAAAGATGGAATTTTAATTTCATTTAGGGGCAAATCATGTCTTTTTGTCAAAATTGTTATGTATTTTCATATTTCGTCTGGTTAACGGATATAAGTGTAATTTTTTAAACTAATAGACACGCTTGTAATTGCACCCTAACCTCAGGGACTTTGTTGTAATTATCCCTATGAATATTTAAAAAAAAATCAAATATCACGTATAAGTATTTATTATCACATTCGATAAAATATATTTTATATTATGAAAACAAAACATGTCCCTATAAGTAGTAATTTACTATGTAAATTTTTTTCTCAAAAAAAAACTAATAGAATGTCAAGTGTCAACATTCTAGTCAGGTAGTTATCGTGGCACACGCAATGTGCAAAGATGAAGTTAGTAATATGACATTTTATAAAAGCTAGCTTGGCCTTTAGAAGATATTTTGACTATGTCTTTTAATGAAATTTAAATGGCCCATGTACAACAATAAAGTTGTTTGAAATTTGTGCAAAAATGAAGTTAGTAATATGACATTTTTATAAAAGCTAGCTTGGCCTTTAGAAGATATTTTGACTATGTCTTTAATGAATTTTAAATGGCTCATGTGCAACAATAAAGTTGTTTGTAATTTGTTAAAAAATCAAGCATGATATATAAGTGTTTTAAAATTAAAAAAAAACAAACATGTCATTAAGGTAGTTATTTAATATTTAATATTTTTTCTTTGTGTCCTTTTTTAGAAATTTTTTATCATGCCAAGTGTTACCATTCTTAGAATGCCACATGTCACAATTGCAGGTAGATAGTTATGTAATACCAAAGAGCTGTTACACCAAAAAGAGTTTTTTCTTTATATATAGTATAGATAACTAGATAGATAGATAGATATAGGTAAGATAAAGGGGCGGTTCTCATCACCACCTAAGCATCCACCCATCACCCTCCACCGCCACTAAACACCATCATCACCACCTAATCATCCACCAAACAACATACACCGTCACCACCACCTGCGTGGGATCACCATCGCAACTCTTTGGACAAGAAGAAAATGGCATTCTCTTCTTCTTCTGAAGCAGCCATAGCCCAACCATGTCTGGATCAAATATAAGAAGAGCCACAAAATTGATTGGCGTTGCTCTAATGAAGAAAAGCATGTATTCAAAAAGAAAGAAGAGAAACCGATCCATCGCCCCTTTTTTTTTTTTTTGCTCCTACTTCGATTGCTACGTTCACAGATCCATCGCCTTTTTTTTCCTTAGTGTTGCATTTTCAATTTCCAAACTTCCTAATAAAAATTGATGAACTAGGGATATGTTAAGAAAGTTAGCAATGGTTTTGGGACCTAAATAAGGCGAGAGGTTTTCGTGGGCTATATAATGGAAGTACGAATAACGGATCGGATTAGGTCGGGGTCGGATTATCAGAAAGCCCATCAGATCAGGGATGGTATCATCATCTCCAAACCTGATGGCGGGGTAGGGTGGAGTCACATGTTTAGTGTGGGAGAGCGGGTGCGGATCTTATGAAACCCGTATCTGACCTGCCCCATTTCCATCCATAACTGTGAGTATCCTAAGCATATATGGTATGCTAGCCCGCTAACAGTTAAACCAAATAGCAATCCCCAAGATAAATCTGGCCTCTTGTTCATTCAATGGGCAATAACGACGAACCTATAGTGGAAAGATCTAAGGAAATAAATCTTAAAATGGTCTCCAGTAGTTGTCTAGGCAATTTGGAAAGAGAAAATTGCAGTGATGTTCCAACAACATTGACCAAATCCAGACAGAGTTCAAGAGGAAATGAGGAGCCTTATGAGTGAGAATGAGCTCACAAAATATTTTAACTACTATAGAGTAAAAATGTGTATAAAATATAATGGCAAACAAATGTCTTTTCCTCTAAAAAAATCTTCATGTTTTACTGCAGCTGACCTAGGCCAAGAACTATGCTTACAAACAGACTCCTATGTTTTGAGAATATAAATTGATTCAGGTTGAAGCAAAACAACACACAAGGGGGAATAGGACTTCGGATCACAGAGCTGCAAGCACAATCAAGGATAACCCTAGAAAAAGAAGCACATTAACCAGAAGTTGTACTATGGAGCATTAATCAAAACTATGAGAATGTCTATGCCTTTTTGGACTATAAAGAAAAAGAATGACTTGATAGAAAAATCTATCCTAAATGGCTTCGCGCTAATTATTCATGAGATTAAGTGTTTTGCTAAGAAGCTCAATATTTTGTAAATTTCAACAAACAGGTACCTCGACCAGAAGTGTACGGAGCTCATACAAGGGTAAAAAGGCCCACGCTATGCTATGTAATGTGTGTATTGATTAATATAAGTCAAGTTTTCCACAAAAAAAAAAACTAAAGAGGTAATAGAAATATGGTAAAACATTTCGCATTCCTCACATTTACCGTTGTCCTCGAACTGAACTCTTTCAACACTTGTATACTTTATAAAGAGTCAAGCATGCTCTGTTTGCCGATTGGGAGAAAGCCTTATATGGTCTCAAACAAGCGAGAAAAGCCCATTTCTATCTTACATCGTATTAGTTAAGTCTAAAAGCCTTCATTGAAAACGACCTAGCTAATGAGCAAGGGCTTTTGTGCAACTCAATCCAATCCTTCTTGCTTTTAGGCTGGAGCATACTGGGTTTGTCTTATTGTCTCGATACTTCCCTAGATGTGTGCCGGAGTTTCTATATTTTGAGTCATGGATACATGCCATGACCTAAATATCTTTAATGTGATCTTAAGGCGCAAATTGTCAGCCGTGAAAATACTTTTATATAAATGTATTCTCATGTTATAAATAGAAAGAAAAAAAAGGTACCACGCCCTCTGTGCCCTAAAAGACGCTTTATTGTTAACATTTTTCAGTCCTTTGGTGGAAAATGGGCATAAAGTAAGTAAACATGTTATATAAATTGGCGTCGATTCACATCTACTAAAATAGTTATTGGAGAAATAGTTATTTCTCCACCACCCATCTAGTCGTCCATGTGTGGTTGCGAACGGCCCAGATATCACTTTTTTCTTTTACTGAAACTGTCTAACTGCTAGTATTTTGGCCCAAAATGCCCCTTATGCCTCATTGGACGGTTCAAAATTTCCTAATTACGCCACTTACATGCGGTTAACCGCTATTAAGTGTAGTCGTTAGGCCCGCCTCCCAATGCCCTAACTGCTACACTTAGTAACAGTTAGACGGGGTAGATTTAATACTCCACACACACACACACTCTCTCTCTCTCTCCCCCCTTTCATCCTCCCCAATTCCTTCTCCTTTCACCCCACCATTTTTATCGCCTCCAAGCTCATCTATCACTAAAAGATCAGCCGCTAGAAGATCGGTGGATAGTAGTTAGAAGAACGTTGGAAAAATGCTAGGAGATCGGTGGAAAAATTTGACACTCTAGATTCACTTCGAAAAAGGTTAATTGTTTCAAATTTTCTTCCGTAGATCCATGTTATATTCATGAATTGTCGCTTGTTTAGGTTTCAGTTCATGTTTAGTTTAGGTTTTGATTTATGTCCTAAAAAATTAAATAAGGGTTTCTTTGGGGATTCAAATTAGGACTTTTTAAGGTTTTGAAATTAAGGGTACGGGATTAGGGCTTTATAGGTCAAAATTAAAATTAATGTATGGATTCAAATTAGGGGTTTTCAGGTTTTGGAATTAGGGCTTTTCGGGGATTTGAAATTAGGATTTCTTTTTAGGAATTCAAAATTGGGCTTTTTTTAGGGTTTAAAAACCAGGGCCTTTTTATGCTTCGAAATTAGGGTTTGAATTAGTGCTTTGTTAGCTTTGAGAAATTATTATTGTTTAGGGATTCAAATTAGGGTGTTTTAGGTTTAAAAAAATGGGTTTTTCTAGAGTTTAAAATTGGGGCTTTGTAGGATTAGAATTTGGACTCAATTATCTTAACTATTTTTTTTTTTTTTGTATTTTAGTTAATATAACTTTTTTGAAATGTAATTAGTATGCATGCTAAGTTGGTTTTAAATTTTATGTTATTCTTAAAAATATGGAGTTTACACCCGGGCTTTACGATCCATCGGTCCTTTACGACAATGAAAACCAAGTAGCGAGGAAGATATTTGAAGGTGTAGAAGGAGGATTATTAGAAACAATCTGAAACACGAGTCACCTACGATCTTGGAGACTCAATGACAAGCAACAAAAAATCTTAAGTTGGCAAAGTTTTAGTTTATTCACTGTCCTCCCTTATTTTTCTCGGCATGATGAGTGCCGTATATTCGTTCTTGTTGAGCAATGGAAGGGCGAGACGAAGACATTTAACTTTCATTTTGATGAAATGACTATAACATTAGAGGATGTCAGCTTTATTCTCAGATTTCCATGTTATGGCAAACCCAATACTTCGGGTAGGTCAACTGCATCAGTAGCTGCACTTGCACGACAATATTTTTTAGGAATTCTGCGCGAAGCTTTGCATCAAATGGCATCAAGCTTTCGTAGCTGAGAGGGCAGTTCGGCCGGTTACCTGATGAATACACTCGTCATGATTTAGACACATATACGAAGGCCTTTTTGTTGGACGTTGTTGGAGCTATATTGTTTCAGACACATTCGAAGAACACGATACATCCAAAGTATATGATGTTTTTGGATGACCTTGATGAGGTTCAGTCATTTTTGTGGGGTTCAGCTATAGTTACGCACATGTGTCGAGCATTGCATAAGGCCACGAGAAAGGGTGCCAAGTCAATTGCTGCCTACTTGTCTTTATTACATGTATGAGTATTTACATTTTGGTTAATATGTCAATATATTCTTGATTTTGTACTAATTTTAGACAACATGACTGCACATATTTGATCGCATGAAAGACTACCTGTGGGTCGTCCCCTTCCACGAGATGATTCTACATCGATGTGGCCCAGGTTAATGGTATGGGAGCACAATTTCCCGGTGATGCCCAATAGGAGAAGAAGGGTAGATCCCCATCACCACTTGAAGTTTTATCAGGGGAGCTTGAGATATTAGACATATCACAAGTCAAGTGGCAGCCATACTCCAAAGCGATACAATGGTTGGATCAATATAGTTGGCAACATCATGTGTCATATGTGTTGGGAGGTTGAGCCAGGTGTCTCTCATTCATTTTAAGACATGTGAGTTCAAAATGCCCGATCACACAATAAGGCAAGCTAGATGTATGCAAGGGATACCAAAAGTTGTTGTAGACATGTGGGCATATAGGAAGGGTAGAGGTTTGAACTTCGATCAAATAGACGCATTGGATATGTTGCGCGATGAGGTACATCAGTGGAATACATGGCAAGATACATATAATAGCCTTGTATCAATGAAGAATCCTGGCACTAGTATCAAGGAATACCTTGAATGGTTTCTCAAGATATCGTGCATGAGGATAAATTGCCCTTCACAGGCACTACGATCAGTTCTGGGCATTAAACATCGTAAGTATTTTTCTTCTGCTATAATCCTTATGTTAGTTTGTCGATTCTGCTTGCAATGTGTTTGATTATTGTTCTTTTGATCCATCTTGTTTAGGTTGACTTGGGTAGTTCCATATTCAAGGCTCTTGAGGGGTTTGACTGGTTTGTCGAGCGTGCCCCTGACGACGTCAAGAAGACGACCATGAGGTACAAATCTGAAGTCCAAAACTTCAGTAATGCATACAGGGGATACCAGAGGGAGCCATCTTCTGGCTTGTCAGTTGACATAAACAGTTCTCAACCCCATAGTCAGGTGACCCAAGTAACTCCTCCAGAGAAATCAGTAATCCGGTCTGACAAAGGAAAATCGACCAAGGTTCTAAGAGGGCCTAAGAGAGATTTAATTAACGAGCATTATTTTGGGCCTAAGCCGAAGGATACAATAGAGTTCCCCATCATGAACCAGTTCGATTCATATTACATAAGTCACGAAGATGTTAGGACATTGGCTCCAAAGACGGATCTTGCCAATTTTGTTATGGAAGCCTTCATGAAATTGCTTCGGAGTACAGAGCGGCAACATAACCCTTTGAGTGAGGTGAAGATCAACATGTATCCCTATTATTTCATGTATTTTGCTAGATAACATGAGTAATTTGACGGAATGGAGAAAGAGGAGAGGGAAGAACAAGGGTGCACGGATACCTACTTCGAATTTGCTAGGCATGATGAGGACGGATAATCGATGTCACGCGTTGGAGGCGAACATGATATATATATATATATATATATATATATATATATATATATATATATATATAGTAGCCACTTCTTTTTATTGGTCGTGTATCCTTTGACGAGATCGGTCCACATCTATGATAGCCTGATGAAGGATGGTCCAAGACTGCCTGAAGGAGATGTACAAAAAATACAACAATACAATGGTTAGTCTACAACTCAGTGTAAATTTTGCATTATGTTGTATTTTAAAGTTTGTTGATGTTTTGTACGCTATTTTTGCATACTACTATCCTTCCACTTGCTATACGACACTATTTGGGAGAGGTCATCACGAGCAACGCTACATTTGATCTTCGGACGGTCGAAATGGTGCAAGACCGGCCAAAACAATACAACAGTCATGATTGTGGTGTTTATGTGCTCAAGTACATACACTACTTAGCTCGTACGGAAGATCTTGCCACGATGACTTGGTCTCGAAGGGATGCCTTGATATTTAGATATAAGATAGCTTGGGAGCTTAAAAAAGGCGTAGCTAGGGTTCTTCCTTATTATTATTGATGTACTTGACGTTTTTGTTTATATAGAGTCTTGTCCTTGATGGATTTTATTGTCTATATGAAAGTCTTTTCCCCATTAATCCTGTCATTTATGGTTTTTAGATTGGTTTTGAAAATTGTTGGATTTTAATGAGAATTGTTGGATTATTTTGAGAAATGTTGAATTTTATTGGATTGAATCGTTGTGAGGATTGTTGGTTGAATTGTATCGGATTGAATGGTCCAGGATTGAATTGTTGTGAGGTTTGGCACACTTATTGGAAGGTTAGGTTTGGCATAAAAGGGGGAAGGAAGCAGGGTTTTTTTTTATGGGGGGGGGGGGGGTCTTTGACTAACCGCTAGACTTAGTAGCGGTTAGGGGGATGTGAATGCTACACATAGTGGCGGTAGGGAATGCTCCCAGCATCTCCTGACCGCTCTGTTAGTAGCGGTTAGGAGATACTGGAAGCGACCCCTGACCATTACTAAGTGTTGCGGTTAGGAATAACTCTCAGCATCTCTTAACCGCTATTAACTGAAGCGGTTAGGGGATGCCCTCAGCATTTTTGGCTCACTAACCGCTAGTAACAGAAGCGGTTAGAGAGGCCCTTTTTTTTTAGATTTTGCCCCTTTTTTGCACACTTATTGGCCCCTTTTTGTAGCTTTGAGTGAAATTTTATTGTTTTTGCTGAAAATTACAAATTTGATTAAAAACTACAAATTATAATTGACCAAAGCTAAAATTGCACAGTAAAACTTAATAATCAAAGTGCAAATTGAACATTACAAGATTTTGGATAGAAGTTCAAATTACACAAATTTAACACTCCTCTTCATCAGCATCTCCATCATGTACACCGTCGAGTTCAATACCAACACTTTGTAGTGGTTTCTCTTATCAAGATCAGTTATTTTACTACACAAGGCACACTTTTAAAGTCATTTCTGAGCCGGTGCCTCTTTAATCAGACTCTTCATCCTTGTAACTCGTTTTCGCCCTTTTGTTTGAGAAAGAACTGGATCCAAAATATCTTCATTGTTACGTTGTAGACTACCAGCGTCAACACTTGGCTGTGAACCAATGACGAACGCTCGAGTGATTCAAACGGCTGGAGTGATTCGGGTGGGTGGAATGTTTCGAGTGACAGGTATTTCCACCCTAAACTGTGTCGGATTGGCCTTCTCCCTTGCAGCAACATCAACTAGATACTTATATCTATTCATTGTTGACGCATCGTCCAAAGATAAACCATTCATGATGTTGTAAATGTGATTATATCACAGTGTCTCAGGCTACTCGAAATCAACTGTAACATGTGCCACGTAGGTTATGTGACCATATATTATATTGACTTGTTTCGTCCATCGATCCAAGATGTAGTCTCTCGAAATTTCATGGGCATTCTTTACGCTAAAAAAATTTAACGTGTGTCGACAAAGTATATCTTTATACTTAAACAGTTAACACTTGCAATTAACAAATCTGGCATCCAGAAAATACGATACAATAAAATTTCTTCGGTTCTTCAGAACCGAAGAAGAGTACGGATTGGCAAAATTTGTCACATTTGTAAAAGCATAAACTTTGAGATATTTGGTACAGTGCTCGTGCAACTTTGTCATACTATATTGATTCGACTTTTAAAGTTCCTCTTAAAACTTCTAAACATTTCCTTGGCATAGACTTGAGCTGCATGAGCTTCTGAAAGTGAAAAAACTATTATGGCTCTCTCTATAAACAGTAGCAGCGCCAGCTTCTCTTTCTAGAAAAAATTGTTCGTCAAGGTCTTTCAGCATCTCAATTACAAAACTCCTTTATACTTAAGGAGTTACCTACGTACCCATCAAAGAAGGAATTCGTACCTTCGCTTCTCGAGGTCGTAATCATTCTAACAGCAAAAAACTTTTTGGTGTAAGCCTCATCCCATTGTGTCTTGATCTCATACAATGTTTTCAACCATTCATGATTGTGTAAAGAGTAGTCATCCATCAACTTGGCCTACCTCTCCTCAAAGATGTCGATCGTCAGCAATTTTTTAACACAAGTGTTGAAATAACTCTTGAACGGCGGATAGTTTGCATACACATTGTGTAGCCGCTCGTGATATTTGTTGCTTATGTGTCATGTGCACAAGCCATGGTGAGTATCTTGCAAGACCTTAGCAATTGCATTTTTCATTGTCAAATCTTGATTGGTGATTATGGGTTTTGGGTGACTATGGTACATTGCTTCAAGCACGTTTCAAATAACCACTTAAATGACTCATCCATCTTATCCCAAAGCAGGGCAAAGTTAAACAAGATTGATTAGTAGTGGTGGTTCACTCTAGTAAATGGAGCAAAAGGCATAGAGTACTTATTTGTGCGGTATGTGGTGTCAAACGTCACAACATCGCCAAAGTTTTGGTACGCAGCCCTATAACGAGCAGCCACCCAAAATATAGTACTAATACGGTTCTCATCATCTAGTTGAATACTATAGAAAAACCCAAAATTCTCGCTTTGAACGCGTTTGAAGAAATCAAGTGTAGCTTGAGAATCACTCAGACCAAAAGTCTCTCTCCTTTAAGCACGAAGTTCATTTCGAAGGTCTATCTCGTTGAAACTCAATTTGTCAACTCCCCCGGCCTGACTTGAAAAAACCCTCATCATTCTACCAGGTGGTATCTTAACCATATCCATTGTAAATATCAATTGTTTGTGTGTCGAGCTTATTTGCCAATGCGAATAAATTTGACTAACCTTGTTGGGGGTCATCACTTGATGATTATGGCTTAACTTGACTCCCGTCACAACCCAATGATTTTCGTTCTTTCCATGTACTACATGCAGATTATACCCGGTACCTAAGAATGTGTCCCCTTTTTTTTGGTCTCCTCGGCCCTTCATCACTGATCTATATCACCAGAGGTACATGTGGTGCTCCTTTATGACACTCAAATAATCGGGAACAAATTTGGTCCGTTTTGACGTGTTTTCTAGTCGTCTTAATTCTAATACCGAAATCAACCTTTTTCGAATATGCTCTATAGTATTCTTCAACTTCATCTAATGTTTGAAAATTTTGACCTCTATAAGGTGAATCTGAATCTTCACAAAAATTAGTTTCTCCAATTGCATCCATATTTTTTGTTGACATCTGCAATGAATAATTTTTATAAATACTCAACACATCATAAAATGAACCTACAAATAATATTGTGAATTGAAATGAAATGAAATGAAAAGGAAAAACTTATTATTTGATGTTGTTGCTTTCAATTCTCTCCTTCAAGATAATTGCTTCAACTTAGGCTAAACTTGCTTTAAGATATTGCTTCAAGATAATGGAAGTAAAAACTTACTAGGTCTTATTGAACTTGGGATTCTAGGCTTCTAGCTATGGATTTGAAGACTGTGGCGGTAAAAGATTTCAATTGGGTTTTTGCTTAGGGTTGATGTAGGATTGTAGTGGTGGAAGATTCCAATTAGGAACATAGGGTTTATGGAGAATGAAGAAAGTGTTAGGAATAGAAAGATAGAGAGAGAAAGAATGAAAAGTAAAGGCAGGTAGGGTTTAAGTCATCAGCGGTTAGGGCGTTGGGAGGCGCACCTAACCGCTACACTTAGTAGCGATTAATCGCGAGTAAGTGGCACGTTAGGCAATTTTGAACTGTCTAGGGATGCGAGAGGGACATTTTTTTTGGGCCAAATTGCTAACCTCTACTGATATTAAGAGTAGCGGTTAGATGGGTTCCAGTAAAAAAAATGATATTTGGACTGTCCACGGCCACACATGGACGGCTAGATGGGTGGTAGAGAAATAGTTATTTCTCCACATATGGATGTGGATTGACTCCTATATGTGCGTGTGTGTGACAACTATAGAGTTGATCAATTGACGCAGCTAAAAACTTGGGCTCCGTCCGCTACATTATGTAAGGGACAATGGGGTTTACAACGCTCCCCCCCCCCACCCCTACCCCTTACACACATAATTTGCCTGAAATCCCTCTGACTCATTACCCTTATGTAGTGGACGACAGAAAATTTTATATGAAATTTCGATCTGACCCATCCATCCGTCTATCTAGCAACTTAACTTAAGTTATCAGCAGTGATCATATCCCTATATACATATAAATGTATATTATTTTTGTTTACTAATTTTTATAATTCTCTTTGATCATCATCCTCTATAAAAACACTACAACATAGTAGTATGTGCTGTTTAAAAAGATACTGCACAACTTTCACCTAGAGCACCTATGCGTTACAACGTCGAAATGCTCTCTACAAAAACCACTTTTGAACTTACTGCAATCCACTTCAACCTTACTTCTTAACTTTTGCCCACACATATCTGAAACCAAAGATGAACATGAATGTCTGCCTCACCACACCCTTATGCCCCAACCCCTGATTCTCCTTCCTCTTTCCTTTGAATCTACATCACACGTTTGCCAATCTCATATTGCTCATGCATACTCCTGCATATATTAATCAGGTTTAACTGATCTTCCACCAACCTGGGACCACAACCTGAACCTTCATGCCACCCTGCACCCCTTTTAACTTTACTTGACTTTAAACCCTCTTTAACTCCTGTTTGTGCTCCCCATCTACCACACATGGAGGTCCCTCAATATCAAGATGGCAACATGTTTGAAGACAACCAACTGGACCTGCGATCGCAGCTAATTCCACTAAATGAACAAATGATCTGTGGTACACAAGCTGAAATGGGTCACATATTGCTTGGAAAATTCTTGGATTCCCGCAGCTTTTCTAAGAGGAAAATACATAAGTGTGTCAATGAATGCTGGCGACTACAAGGACAGGTGAGGATCTCCAAGGTCCCTACTCTCTTTATCTTTCAATTTTCTGAAATATCATATGCAAACCTTGTGCTATAAGATGGCCCGTGGAATTTCTTTGGCGCCTTATTTCTACTAAAAGTGTGGTATCCACACGTAATCTATGCTTCAGTAACTTTCTCCACGGTCGACTTGTGGATGCGGGTTAGTAATATTTTACTAGTGACTATTTTCATTACTATTTGGCATAAAGGATCGGTTTCACCATGGGAATTTTGCTTGAGATAGATTGGTCAGACCTGCGTTAAAAGAACAAGGACTATTTTCGCCTCAAAATAAGACTTCCTTCAGATGCCCCATTGCTGCCCAGAATGTTTATCAATCTGCTTGACAACATGAGAATCCAACTACTACACTGCACATATGAGAAGGTTTACATCACTTGCTATAGTTGTGGAAGAATTGGCCATGATAACCGTCACTGTAATGCTTCCCTCCCTGAAATTTCTGAAATGCTCATGCACAAAACGGCACATATACAAGGACATGACTTGTATGAAACCTTTGTTCTTGACAATTACCCAATGTATACAAAACCACTTCGTGCTCTTCCCAATTCCGACTGGAATAGATCTTCTAGAATCTATATCAACCATGATGCCGAAGGTCTACATATAAACCATAGGTATGATGCATTCTCACTTAACCCATTTAACGAAGCTATTGACGAAGAATCGTTTATATCTGCCCATAACTCTTATGCATCTAGCTCTGATGAAAATTTACCTAATGCACAATCTGACGGCGCAATTAACAACCATCCTCCTGAAATGGATGAACTTGGGGAACACATGGTGGATTTAAACCTAGAAATGAACTTCCAAAATAACAAAAACAATCCCGACGATGAACATGATGCTGCCCACGAGGAGAATGAAGGACTGGTTTTTGGCTTGAATGATATTGATGATAATAACTTTGAAGCCTAATTTGAAGATCTTCCCCCAATTGATGATATTCTTGCCGAGCTTGCCAACATACATGAGGAAATTTTGATGGAGATCAATGTTGACCCGAAAAATGAATCCAACTCTTCAGCAATGGAAACGGAGCCGAAGGAAGTAGAAATCGAGAACGAAAAGAACGGTACTGAACCACCGGACGATACATCGGATGACAATTCAAATGTCTCTCTTTCTGATAACCCTATACTTATACCTACAAATCTAGTGGGAATGGAGGACCACGCGCTGACCAAGATCCATGAGCATGATTAGCATATCCATGGCATAAATTTGGAAATGATTGGCAAATATTTACCCGACACGTCTCCTCTCCTTGTGATGACCACGTCGTCTTTACTACAAGTGGAAACTGTCAACCTTATCCCCTCTAGATCTCAAATCCAATCAATATCCCCAAATGATACTCAATCTCCTGCCTTAAATCTAGCATACTCATCAAGATTTGAGGTGGGCTCCTCTTCCTCAGAACCAAAATCTCATCCCTTACACACTCACATTTCCAAGCAATCTCCTGAGGTGCGTGAAATTGGCTGGATGTCTCACCTGATGGACCAACCAAATATTAACTTCAACTGGCCCAAATTTATTTTAGGCTTATCAGATTTTGGACTTCAGATGTTGGTCCACCCTATCAACCACTACTTCCTTCATAAACTATCTATTTCCTCATCTTAGAACATTCAAGCCCACTCACATCCACTTGACAGCTCAACCACTAATATTTTGAACCTACTGAACTTAGAATCTCCACAAACATATCCATCAATACCAAATCACCTTAACCCAAACCTTACACCAACCAATTTTAACACACCTACGCCCTTTCTGACCCCCATCCTTGACCATCCCTCCTTGCCACAAATAATAGATGAGTCTCTCTGTTTAACCCCATGGAACTCCAGGAACATGCAAATGCATCTCTCACCAATCGATTTTACTCGACTACAACATGATATCACTCTTTGTATCAATCCCCGCGTGTGGATGTATCTGATACCTTGGAAATTCACAATGATGTTAATATTTCCTTGGTAATTATGAACTCACATACTCAACAGGTACCACTGCTGCCTAACATGAACGGGGTCAGATTTGCTGCCCCTGACTTTGATCTTATCAGTGAGGAAGATAACAGCGATGATAAGATTATTGACATTACTGGAGCAAAAAGGCCACAATCATCTAATGTTGCACATCTTGAAGAAACTGACAAACATCCAAGGAAAAAACTCAAGATCGATGACAATGCGGCTCTAAGCTTCCAAGCAGGATGATATTTCCAAATGCCTTCCGGAACATTTTCAAAGTTTACTCTATCCACCAATTTCCACAAATACCAGCACCGTCGCCTTCCAATCGATTATCCCAATAGACCAAAGACTGACAGCTGTCCAAAAACAATGTATGGGACTATCTTTTACGGCCTGGGAAGTTAAAGAAGCTCTGTTCCAAATGCAGCCCCTTAAAGCCCTAGGACCCGATGGCATACCGGCAATAGTATATCAGAAGCATTGGGCTCACTTAGGGCATCCTGTCACGGCATCGGTACTTTCGTTTCTTCACACTGGTTATATGCTTCGTGAAGTAAATAAAGCTTTCCTGGTCCTTATCCATAAGTGTGCCAACCCACAACAACCGGGGGCTTTCCGTCCTATCAACCTTTGTAACACCATTTATAAAGTCATTGCAAAAACCCTGGCTAACCGTATTAAGGTGGCCTTGCCCCACCTTATTTCGCAATACCAAAATGCTTTTGTTTCCGGACGATCCATATCAGACAGCATCATCATCGCACAAGAGCTTACACACAAAATCTGGTTAAGCAGAAAGCCTAAAGGAGTTTTGGGTGCCATCAAAATAGATATGAGTAAGGCCTATGATAGACTTCACTGGCAGTATCTGGAAGCCATCCTTCGAAAATTAGACTTCCCAGGTCACATCATTCATCTATTAATGCAATGTGTTTCAACAGTGTCTTTTGAAATACTTATTAATGGATCACCTACGAAACGGTTTCACCCGACCTTTGGGCTGCCACAAGGCGATCCACTCTTACCCTACCTTTTTATACTCTGCTCGGAAGCATTGTCAGATGGCCTTCGCCTAGCCCAGGTTTCTCGATCCATTTCGGGCATCTGTGCTGGACAAAAAAGCCCGCCAATTAATCATTTTATTCTTTGCTAATGATTCCATCATCTTCATGAAAATCACACCACAATCTTGAAGCTATTACTGGATAATTATTGCCAAGACTTTGGACAACAAATAAATCTCTCCAAATCCTCTATTACTCTTAGCCCCAATGTTAGTCTAGAAGTTGAAGCGGCTATCTCTCTCTGCTTGGGCATCGCTACATCAGATAAATTTGGGCCTTATCTTGGAGGAACTCTGGATATATTTACACAAAAAAAGATAATTCTTCAACAACTTGGTAGACAAGGTTAAGAACAGGTGTGCTTCATGGAAAAGCTCCCTACTGAATAAGGTAGGACGGGCCACCCTTATCAAATCTGTAGTATCCTCTCTTCTTATGTACCATATGCAGGTATGTCTCTTTCCTAAAGCTATTTGCCGAAAAATTAATTCCATCATTAGCAGATTCTGGTGGACAGGAGATTGCGATCGCCAAGGTATTCAGTGGATTAATTGGTTTTCACTATGTCGACCAAAAACGGAGGGAGGTCTGGGTTTTAAAGACACATGATTACTTAATTAATCTCTACTTGCTAAAATGAGGTGGAAGATTTATGCTGACCGGAAAGCTCTAGTAACCAAAATCTTAATTGGTCATTATTGCAATAGATCTACTTTCTTGGCATCACCACAAAATGGCAACTTCTCGAGAGGTTGGAAAGGCATATTGACAAGAATGATGGTTCTCAAACAGGGTCTCCGATGGCAAGTAGGCAACGATAAACAAATTACAATATGAAAGGACAAATGGATCCCAACCCTCACTGATAACCAGGTGGAATACCTATCAGTACACCTAGTATCAGAGGACCCTGGCAAAAAAGTTGAGGAGCTCATAAAGGATAACGATTGGGATAATGAGTTCATCAACAATATTTTCCCTCCGGAGAAGGCCGAACAGATAATGGCCATTTATATATCGGCTAATAACTATGACGATCAACTGGTATGGAATGCTACAGTGGATGGCCTTTTTACGGTGAAAACGACGTATGAATTACTCTATCACAATAGCGCGAGTGCTTCAAACCGGCGTAGGTGTCTGCTCGGATCAAATGGACTTGTGCAATCCAGAATCTTGTGGCGTAAAATTTGGTCCCTCCCAATCCTGCTTAAACTAATTTTCCTCATATGGCAAACCCTGTGGGACCGTTTACCACTTAATACCAACCTGCATCGCCTACACATTATCTCCTCGAACCTTTGCTCTCTATGCCAAAACGCATCAGAAACCGTTGATCATCTCTTTTTACATTCCCCATGTGTCCGACCCATTTGGTTTGGTTTACCTGAAGGTCTCCTGACGAGCAAGCTTCAAGACCCCTTTAGAGAATGGCTTATTGCGTGGCTGTCACAACCCACAAATCTTATAATACATCTAGCGTCAACAATTCTTATTTTCACCACATGTTGGTGCATCTGGATTCATCGTAATAATTACATCTTTAGACAAACTACCTTCACACCCAGTCAATACCATAAACGAAATCAAAACCCTTGCACATAACATTACTAGTATTATGACACGCATTCATTTTCACCAACCTCGCGGCTATAATCTACATAGAATAGGTAACCCATAACATAGAACAAAAGTATGCCTACCTATTACTGTTCAAACCCAATGTTGTACATGTAGTGACATACATTCCTACACGTTACGGATGCACATAGCATGCCACTTCAACTCCACGCACCTTAAGGCTGGCATTGGGATTTCTTGCTTCAATGGAAATGATCGATGTGGACCAGCGGCAATCACAACACCCGCTTCAGATTCTCTTACTGCACTTGCAAAAAGTTTTTTGATTGCCCTTCGATAGGCACTCAAACATAAATTTACTCATTTAATATTATGCACTAACTCTTCTTTTTTACTCTCTCAGATGTCGGGGAGTGAGGACATTGCAGACACAGTAGCACCCATCCTTTTTAATTTCTGCCAGTCAAATTGAAAGGAAATTGCAGTTGCAAATGCAGGAGGCTCGATCCTTAGCCAAGTATGCAGGTAATGCCAGGATCATGGTATACCAGGACTGGATACGAGTTGTGCATAATAGCTAAGGACCGTCTCTAAGGATTGCCTCTATTGCGCTACTGTAGTAAATAAATTGCTAAAAGTATGCTGAGTGTGATGGGTGCAGTCTGCTTTCGTATGTATCTATCAGAGTCATAGAATATGTCATGACCTATAAACTGTTTTACCGGCACTAACGTGCCCAAACTGTTCTATATTAATTTTATTCTCGTATTTATCAACAACAAAAAAAGACAGTAGTATGTGTTTTAGATCACAGTTTTACTGTTCGAGGTCATTGCAAGAATTCCCTTTTGATGGTGGGCCTGGGCTACAAGATGCCTGGTGGTGTTGAACTGGGCTTACAGATCCACACAGACTACCCTAATGCAAACAACGAAAAGCCCATCTAAGACACTCGACTCGACAATTAATATCCGAGTCTTCTTCGTGTCCCCTTTTCTTCGTTCTGATGCTACCTCAAGTCGAAGTTTGAGAAGTTAACAGCGATATTTACGCATTCTAGGGTTCATACCCTCCCGTCATTGAAACCAGCTTCGATTCACACATTCAAGGGTAAGAAGATTCAACTTTTTTCGTCCCAAGTCAATTGGATTCATCATGCTCCTAGGGTTTTGATTACTATCTTAAAGACTCTAGGGTTTTGAAATCTGCTGCTTAGTTCAAATCTTGGTTAAAGATATTGCACATAACTATATATGATTGTTGCTAGCCTCTTTTCTGTATTCTCTGTGTATGTTCTTGATTGTTAGGACGAGTTTATGTAGTTTTTCGTTGTTGATTTGGGGCTTTGACTAGTTCTCTGTTGGATTCTGCGTGAAAGTGCACGTCAAGTGGGGCAATTAGTTGCCATGACCGCATAGAAGAAAGGTGCTGAATTTAGGGAAGGATTGGCATGATCGTATATTTCTTGATTGTTCTAGACAAGTTTCGGTTTTTTATTGGTGGTTTGGGGCTTTGACTAGTTCTGTTTCAAATTCAATGTAAAATCGTGCTTGCTGGGGCAAATAATTGGCAGGAATTGTAATAAAAAACTGCTGAAGATGACCACGTAGAGAAACAATGCAGAATTTTAGGGAAGAATTGGTGTAATTCTTCTGTACTGATTGCCTGTACTAACTGCGAAATGATACCCTCTTAGTATAATACTTAGATATGAATTCTCGATCTAAAATTGTAAGAAATTAATGCAAACAAGACACTTGGTTATAGTTTGAACACTTCTGGCAATGCAAGTATGTCTCTTATTTTGTTTATCTTTAATGTGCTGCTTGTTTATATACAATCTTTTGGGCCTTTTTTTCTAATGGGGTTTGCCTTCTGCTGTAGGATGAATTGAACACAGCATTCTTCTTGTTGATTTTGAAATTTACATTGGAGGGTGGGATCCATTATTTTGTGATACATTATGGCAATACCGATTAAGCCGATTGAGCAACTATTGGAGAAAGTCCTTTGTATGAACATTTTGTCTTCTGATTATTTTAAAGAACTTTATCGTTTAAAAACTTTTCATGATGTGATTGATGAGATTTACAATCAAGTTGATCATGTGGAGCCATGGATGACTGGAAACTGCCGGGGCCCTTCAACAGCTTTCTGCCTTCTGTATAAGTTCTTCACTATGAAGCTCACTGTGAAGCAAATGCATGGCCTATTGCAGCACCAGGATTCTCCTTACATCAGAGCTGTGAGTAATGTTCCTTGGTCATTTGTTTTTATCATGCTTTTTTAACTGTTATTTTATTCTTTGTGGAGAACGTAAGATGTACAGAGTAATAAAACTGGACATCAAGTTAAAGCTTCAGGCAGGGATATTGCTGACTACATGGAGTTGTTTTTGTACATCTTTGTGAAAATTAAGATTTTTTCAGGAGTACTGAAAATAATTGATCTTAAGATGTTGTAAAAGTGAACAGACATAAGACATTGTAAGGATGAATAGCTTTGTTTGGTTCGTTATTGGTTATTACGTATCCACACAATGATCAACTAGAGGTTGGAGGACTGGACAAGGGAAACAAGGGTCAATAAGTTCATGTCGTGTAGACTTCAATTCGAATACTTTGTTATGAGGTTCTATGCATATAATAACATAGCAGTTTGAGGAACCTTAGATGTTATCTAAACATAATATAAAAAGAGGATATTGATGTTGAACGATTATACTCTACTGTATTTCCGGACTTTATGAAGATGCTTGTTTTAGTATTTCGAAAAGGGAAGTGTCGAAAGTAGGGTTACCTGAAGACAACCTAGTACAATAACTAGGCTTTAGGACTTCAATTTCTGCTGAATAAGGTGTGCGCGCGCGCGTATTTGCGTGTGTAAGTTGTGTGTTTGTGTTGTAGAAACATTGCAAGCACAGCTAGGCTTGTCTGTGGCACGTTAAGTGGCGCCGTATGCATTGCAAGCATTATATCTTATAAAGGGTAGTTCTGACATTTTACACTGACCGCATCTAGTGCATGCTATACCACTCTTTGAGACTGTCACAGACAAGCTTTTCTGGGGCTCACCACAAATTCAGTTGTATATAAATTTTTATTTGCTATATATCACCTGTCTGGTCAGCCTCTTTTGCACTGGGATTGATACCCAAAAAATACCTTTTGCAGATTGGATTCCTTTACCTGAGATATGCTGCAGATGCAAAAACATTGTGGGGTTGGTTTGAACCATATATCAAAGATGAAGAGGTAATCATTAGCTCAATTAGCTGTATTTTCTCAATGGGAACATTTTTTAGTGCACATCATTGGCACTTCTAAAGTTCTCTTTGTATGCATAGCATGTCTACCTCGGACGCTTATGAACTGAAATATTAAATTGCTAATGTAAGCAGGAGAGCAACACTCTCTGACGCCTCCTAACACTTGATTGACACATCTTGGAAGTAAGATTATGACATCCGTGAGGCAATATTATAAACAATTGATTGGGTGAATTTTTGCTCCTTTAAGAAGATAGCACATGGTGAAATTGTATGCTGGTTATGTAACAATAGAATGTCTAACAGTTGAATGGATAGTCGATTGAGGCCGGGTTGAAGACAATTTGTACGGTGAGAGTGCTAATCAGGAGTGAAATAAACTAAACAAAGTACTTTATGAGTCACATTAAAAGTTTTTTTAGTTCCGCATGGCCCCACCCTTGATCTTAAATGGCTTCACAAGTGGGTGGACATTGGTTGACAGCTTGTTTTTCTCTCTCATGCCCTCTTTTCACAACATGTGGTGCCATTAGATAAACCGACCGATTGCGTAAAGCCCGGGGTAGCAACGGAACTGGGAAGGTATACTGAACATACATATCTGTAAGGTATCCTGATAGCATGGCTGTTGCTAGACGACTGACGAGCCAAATAAGGTTGGGCATGATAAAAACAGGTCTTTTTTGGTAACTCTTTAGTTCTTTTACCAGTGATAGGAGCATATTCATCACTTCTTCTCTATGTTCGCAGAACAGCTGAAGATCTTAAAGGGTTGGAAAGAGTTACCATATTGAGCAGTTTTAATGTTGCTTGTTTCTGAGTTTATGCTTTTGTGTGGGATACACTTTTGGGGAGCTGCTTGAAAGATTTGCCATAATGTCCTAGTCTCCTATGTTTATGTGCATGTAAGAATTATGGGGCGTGTGAGGTGAGATGGCTAGTGCTGTGCTGAGTCAATTTTTTTTTTTTTATGTTTTAACTGACCTTGTTCCCCAGATAAGTTGCCTTCCACGAATAACACAATCAAACAACTTTTGGTAAAATTTAGAAAGAAGAGAAGCCTCCATACAGCCGCCTTTTATTAACTGCCCTGAATTGAGTAATACTTTGCTTGTTATACAGCGCTAATAGTGGAATATTGATTTTCATTATGTAGGCCTTAAAATTTTTTCTAGGTAAGCGCAAATTCTCTGGTAAAACCCTTAGCAATGATGTCCTTTTTCACTTCACCCATGTTCTTCTCGGTAAAACCCTACTGCTGTTACCCCATCAACCTGGCACAAATCATTTCTTTGCTTGGGCATCTAAAGGCCTACGCTGGATATGATCAAACTCACGTTTTCTACATAAAGCTAGTACAAAAGTTTCGAGATTTTCTAATAAGGATTTGATCAAGGATATAAAAGATATTGATCAGGGGTAGTTTCAAAACTGAATTAAGTTAAAACTATTTAGTACATTTATGCATCAGTATGTCCTGCTCAAGCCGGCAAGTTAACCTTGCTTTTATGCTGCAGAGTTACTTTTGGTACTTCTCAGATTGCAAGGCATTTAGCGTCACTGTTCAATTTTTGAGAAAGTGCAGGTTGGTCTTAATATAGGCGGATTTAAATGTGGGTTGCCTTCTGCCCTTATGTGACAGTGAAAAGGTTTTGAGAATAAGAATGAACAGGACTATCAGCTAAGATGTAGTAAGCACAAATGCACGTGTGTGGCACAATCACCACTTAATCATATTGGTTTTTGGCCCCGTAGAGTAGTTTGGTTTGTTTTTCAGTGGTAGCCACCCTTAGATAGGGTTCTTGGTATATGCCTAAAATTTAGGATTTTTGAAGTGTTGAACATTTAGATATAAAACAGAGATGTAATAAAATGCTTCAGGACCATGACCGTATTTGAAAAGTAATATGGGCCTGAAAATACAACTGAGCTCAGTTTAGCCCTAGTACAACACGAATTTTTTGTTTGGATGGCATATTTGTACGTCAGACTGGATGAGGTCATTGCTGTAACTCCGTTACTCTATGAGGCCTGCATCATGTAGGTTATGCTTCTAATCGAAGACATAATGCTATAGCTCCAGTCCACACCAAAATCTGCTGAGCCTGCAGCCGCCCTTATTTTCGTCATAAAAACAAAGCCAA
>JAVXUO010000513.1:0-55382 GCA_033065855.1 Escallonia rubra
GCATCTAATTTCTAAGAAGGCTTTAAAAAAACCTAATGTACTTCTATGAAGCCATTCTGACAAGAAAAAGGAGTTGATTGATATTGATGATGATGACACAATGAGTCTTGCAACACATACTTATGGTACAACAAAATGTAAAAAGTAACTAACAATTAAAAAACAACTATCAAATAGAAAATAACTTTTAGAAAAAGGGTAAATACTAAATACCCTCCAGAAATGGGAACACATTTTCATAAGCTAGTTTCTTTACTTAAGAAAATAAGATCCAAACTTGCATCCATCATCATCTCCTTTTTAAAAATAATAAGCCTTCAAGCCATTAAGTTGCAATTTAATCAAAGCCAAGTTTTTAACCTTTTAGTGACTATCGATGGCTTATAAATTCACTGAGGTATTTTGTAGCCTTGCACTATCGATTCAAACCTGTATCTATCATTTTTTCTTCAAATGCATTGATCTTCCTGTCAATCGATTGTATCCCCAATTTCAAGTTTTAAACCCCGACTCATTTTACCCGTTAATCATCATCAAACATCAATAGAAACTTTTTGTAGGCGCATTCAATTTCTTTTTATATTAGTCATTAAGTTAAATTAAATTTCCACTTTACAGAAGTCCTCATAGAGAGGCAAAAAGAATCTACACATTATATCAATTGTAACATTAGCCTGCAATTCAACTAAGAGTTTGCTTTTGAGCGCAAACAGTTTTCTAACAAGTTAATTGAGTTAAGAGTTAATAAATTATAGTATCATCAAGAGCTTAAAAAGGACACACTTCAACCTAAGTTTCATTGCGTGTGGTGAATAATTAGCCACGTTCTTACCGCCGCATTGAGAACTCCACATGGTGGTCCACAGGATGCTGAGCTTTGACCTGATGGCAAAGACCTACCTTTTCCAGATTTACCTGGATAAATCAAAATGGAAAGGTGAAATAAATAGAAGGAACAAAGTAGATTATCTCCTTTCTAGAAAGAGTTATTTGCTGAAAGCTTGAGGAAGAGAACTACTTGACTTCCCTGTTCTACACTGTTTGTCTCACCTCTTACGGGAAGACAACCGATGATAAACTAGAAAAAATTATCATCAAAGAAGCAGAAAGACAGACAGCATAACTAGAGCTAATATTTGTCCGACTAAACAAACTTCCAGATGCTGGTATCTTGAATTACTTAGACATTGCTGCTACCATAAATTAACATAAGGGTACACTTGAAAAGAATGTATGAGCCTCATCTTCCTCTCTCTTGATCTCTTTGATAACAAGCCAGTGAAATTATACAGTCTCATCTTATGTCCTCGACATCACATATTTACTGCTCTTAACTGATTAGCCAAGGTGCCTATCTATAACTTATAACATATCAATGTCAAGGTTAAGTCAATGAGAGCTGGCTAGTGAAGAATTCAAATTCAATTATAACGATACAAAAAAATGCACTGAAAGAATCAGATATGTGAAGAGAAAAGAGTCAAATAGACGAGGGAATACGTAGCCACTCTTCCAGCTCGCATTCATATTCAGCTAACAGAGGAAAGCCCGCTTTCTTAAGCATGTATGCAATAGTATTGCGAGTATCATCCTGTTCACCTACCTGCAAGGAAAGGAAAATTCAGGAAATTAAAAGATCAGGCGGAAGTGTTGAGAAAATCAGGAGGGAAATGTGTTTAAAGATGGTCACTTCTATCAAATTACACACTTAAAAAGTACTTCTAAACTTCAAAATAAGGAACAAATGACCCCGTCTAACAATATTGCTCACAACGGACGAAACGCGCACAAAGACTTCCTCAATTTTTTCAATGAGGTATTTGCAACCTTAGAATAACGTTTTCACTTATTGATATGTCTACATAAAACGGGTTTGTGAAGTAATATCTAAGCTGCTCCAATATCACCTGAAAAAAAGCTTGCCAAGATGAGGGGGAAAGTAATGAGATACATACACCATAGCCATGCAATGAAACATGTGTTGCCATTTCATGGCCTGTTCTCTGGAAAATTTCAAGCAACAGCAATATTGACATCATCACCTCCTCCTTTTCCTTGCACTTCTTAGCCAACTTATGGCGGTTTTTGACACGTAATATACACTCCTCGCCAACCAGTGAGGCAATCTCCATTAAAACAAACTGACGTAATGTCATTCCCTCCACCGCAGGACGGCCGACATCCTTGGGTACATATATGGTTGGAGCCTTGTCTTTTTTATAAGCCTCCATAAGCAGAGCAGCAAGCTGAATAATCTTTCCTTCCTCAGCACAATGGAACATGACATTGTTTGCCTCCGATGTCATTGGCATCAGCAAATGAACTATCTCTGCTTGGTCTCTCTATATTGACGCACCAATATGATTAGCACAACCATTTCAGATGACGAAGAACATTAGCAATAGAGAGAACAAATTGGCTCCAGCGCCATACCACTTTCTTTTCGCTAAGCAAACAGAACAACTTGAAAAAAGACTGTTGTTTATTCCACTTAATTTGCCTTCTGCATTGACACAGTAGCAGCTTTAATCAATAAAAGAAATGTTGATTTTAATTAGCAAGGAGGAAAGGAGCAAAATCCAACTTTACCTCAGAGATTCAACCGCTGAGTTGAGCGGGAGCAACCCATGAAAATCAGACTGGACATTGTTGCACCTGAGATCAGTTTGAGCCTCGTGTTCGAGAAACAAATTGATCAAACCAAGGGATGATGAAGCAGCAGCATAGTGGAGTGCGTACGCTCCATTAGTAAGAGGAGCATTGACATCTATGGCAAGACCAGTCTTACCTTTGACCAATGCATGGCCACATTTCACTGCTCGACTGTTACAGATCCACACCAGTAACTTCCCAGTGCATAGATGAGGGTTGCTACTATTATCTACATGGCTTTTGATCAACTTGACGAACCAACGCTCCTTATCTTTCCAAAGCGCACGATAAACTTTGTGTTCCCACTCGACATTTTCATCAAAGATGCAATTCCTTAACACCTGCCAGATCGTGAGGGAACAACATGAATAATACCTACCGACATACATACGTCTGTTTCTTTAAATGTTTGTGTGCGAGAGAGAGACAGAGAGAGAGAAAGAGAGAGGAGAGGGGAGGGGGGGAGAAGGGCTCTAAACTTAATTTCAAATTGCAATAACCTACACGTCACGGCATTTAGAATACGAAGATAGAATCAAAGCCGGGGTATGCAATAGCTTGCACGGAATATGACCCATTTACTTCAAAATCGTGTTAACATCATGTAAGAAAACTCAAGAGCTTACAGGATCCATCGGAAGCGGCATGAAGAATCTGTAAGTTTAGTTCCGACCCCTCCAAGTAACCAAACTACCCCTGTACCCAAAAAAATCAATACATCAGAGGGACTTTAATTACCAGAAAAATTAGGTGCTATCCAATTATATGCTACAACGAGCCAATAAACTCCTTAGTCACTATTCGCCTCCCTAACAAGATCATAAGCGTGATTTACAGTTTACGAGAAATATTTGTATAAGTGTAATGTTTCTTCAGCTTACACAAGGTTCGTACGAGGAGGGAATGGGCGGCAGAGCTCGGCGCGGTCAAACCCTAGCCTAAGATATTAAAAAAATACCTAACAAATCTCACTTTCGAGAATTGTGCACAAATATCTAAATTGTCAGAGTATTAGTGAAAACAACAGAAATTTATCAGAAAATACAGTAGTAGATCTGGGAGATGGAGGCGGTGGACAGAAGACATATCCGGCGCAGTGGTAGATCTGCCAGAGAAAGGAGATGGATGCGGCGGCGGCGTTACGAGATGGAGGCTGTGGAGGCGGATTACCGTCTGTTGGAGAGGATTAAGATGCGACGGAAAAGGTACGCGAAAAGAGGAACCATACCTTTGCAAGTTGTAGCTGCGCCGGAGAAAGGAGATGGAGGCGGTGACGGGTGGAGGCGATGGAAGAGGTGGGGGCCGTGGAGTTGTGATAGACAATGGGAGTGGAGTGCAATGGAGTTGCGCAGACGAGAGGTAAAAAAAGTCAATACGAAAACTTTAAAAAAGTCAAAGCACCAATGTGATATAACATTTCCTTCCTCGTCACAACAATGATGTAAGAGTCTCTGGCGTGAAGAGGAAATTTGTAGTCATTGATCATTGTCACTCATAAAAACAAAAATCATTTCGTCCTCGTCCTCGTCCTCGTCCTCGTCCTCGTCCTCGTCCTCGTCCTCGTCCTCGTATGCGTACCCGCTGGTAGACCATCATTCTTGTGACATATTTGGTATTATCTCTTAAGTAGCATTCTATTACCACCTTATTGATGTCTGCCCTCTGCTCCTTAGTGTTAACTTTATTGATGTCTTGCCCTCTGCTTAGAGATCACCCTGTCTAATCTTTTCCTTCGTCGCTATTGTTAGAGGTCAAGTGACTTATTAATTTTCTATTACGTTTTCAGACAACATTATCACATCTCTTCAATGTACTTAAAATGAAAATAGATTAAAAATCCCAAAAACAAAGTCACTTGTAGACACAAAAAAAAATTAGGCTATTGCTAGCGAACTTTAGTCTAAGCGCAAAAGAACAATTTTACTGTCTATATTGAGAATTGAAAAGGTTCACTCTGCTTTAGAATTAAACAACTCATTAACCCAATAACTGACAATCTCTTCTGGACATCTCAACTCTGAACTGAACTAAACATGCACATGCTTAAAAAAATTTGTTTGGCTGTTTGTATTTAAAAAAAGAAACAAAAAAATGTACAGTATACTATTAGTCTCTCTGCCAATGGAACATAATATACTTCATAATTGCTTATATGATAACGGAATCTTTCTCATCAGAGGAAGCTGCCTATTTTTCCGCCCTCATATAACATTGTATGATGCATGCATGCCACACCAATAATATTCCAGAATCAATAATTAATGAACTATGAAGCTAAAAACCCTTAAATTTTCCCCTGATGTGATAGTAAGCTTCCGAGGTGCGCAAGCTTTGTAGCGGACTATAAATAAGATACATGAATGATGAGAAAGGACCTTGTCACGGGATTATTAATAATGAATCTCTTTTACCAGGTTAAGAGTAGATGCATCTAGAGACGAAGAGTCAAATGCAATGTTTTAGTAATAAGGAGAGTCGTAGAATGCAAATGATCTGCGTGGAAGATCTAGAGCCGATTAACAAGAAAGTCGAGAGGAAACATTAGATAGTCATAAGTCTAACTGATAGTTTAAGGGCAAGAATGTAATATTCAAAATTTGAAAGGGTATTTGTGTCCAAAAATAATTTACACTCATTCACACTTTTAGAAGTAGTATATATAGATATTTTATAATTACTTATATGATCACGGATTCTTTCTCATAAGAGGAAGTTGCCTATTTTTCAACCCTCATATAACATTATATGATGCATGCATGCCACACCAATAATATTTTAGAATCAATAATTAATGAACTATGAAGCTAAAACCCTTAAATTTACCTCCAATGTGATAGTAAGCTTCCGAGGTGCGCAAGCTTTGCGGCGGACCATAAATAAGATACATGAATGATGAGGAACCTTGTCGTGGGATTATTAATATTAAATCCTTTTTACGAGGTTGGGAATTGATGCATCTAGAGATGAAGAGTCAAATGCAATGTTTTAGAAATAAGGAGAGTCGTATAATACAAATGATCTGCGTGGAAGATCTAGAGCCGATTAACAAGAGAGTCGAGAGGAAACATTAAATAGTCATAAGTCTAACTGATAGTTTAAGGGCAAGAATGTTATATTCAAAATCTGAAAGGATATTTGCGTCCAAAAATAATTTATACTCATTCACACTTTTAGAAGTAGTGTAGATTTATAAGTAGTATAGATAATGTAATTTTTAATACTTAGTTACTTCTTTACCGTATTTTGAACCTTATTTACCTATCTACCGCACATTTGAAAATTGTTGATTCAACCCACGAATTCAAAGAATAAAACGTGATTTTGAACCACGTTTTTAATATATTTATATACTTTTCATTTTATTTGTCTAATTTAAACAAAATTGAGAGAACATTAGGAAAGAAAAAAGAAATTGAGGTTGAGAAATAGAAATAGAAATATAAATCGCATTAAAAACCCACGCCTTCAAATAAAATCGTGGTTTCTAAAAGATTTCAAACCAAGGTTGGGACATATAAATTGTCTTCTAAAACAAAAACGTGGTTCTGGAAGACGATTTATATGTCCCAAACTTAGTCTGAAATCTTGATTAGAAACCACGATTTATTTGAAAACGTGGTTTTAAATGCAATTTCTATTTGGAAATGGTGGTTTGTAACCACTTCTTTCTTTTATTTTTCCGGTATGTAGACTATTCCTCATAATTCCTTTCTCGATTGCTTAAAGTCGGCCGGCCAATAGGCGAAAGGTAATTAACTCGTTTATTTCTGATCTAATTTTCTGTTGAAATCGGTGGTTGCTCACCACATGTTCTTCTTAAATCAATAAAAAATATATTCTTATAAAAGCGTAGTTTATAACAACGTCTATGTTGTAAAATTGCGTTTTATAACCACGTTTCCGTTAGAATTGCCTTGTAACCACGTTTTATATTGATATCGTGGTTTATAACCACGTTCTCCACTATAAGCATGGTTTTTAATCACTTTTTGTATCTTTTACATGATTGTGAATGCTTTAACACAACTATTATCGTTGTTGTGAATTATTTTTTCCTATTATCTCGTAAACTTTTTTTTTCTGTTAAAATTGTGGAGTAGACAACAAAGTTTTAGTTTTTTTTCCCATAGCATAGCTTCTTGTTAATTTAGTCATGATGAAAGTGTTTGGGGCTAAGGAGTAACTTAAGTATCATAATTTGTTCTACTTCTCAAATATAAGTTTTTAAAGCATCTATTTCAGTTCTCAAAAACTTGTTCAGGTTTTCTTCGCTAAAAAGTGCATTAGTGACTAAAGAACTAAATTTTAACTAACAAATCATTGCATGGATAGACACTTAAACTGTTGATAGACTTTCCTTAAGCCTTTTCACAACCATAATGATTAATAGCAAAACTTTAGAGGCATAATCTCAAATTCGTCATGCACTGCAACAGCTAAAAAGCTTGTGACTAGTCACTGGTAAATGTGGTGGTAAATTTTGGATTTTAACACTAAAGAAAATACGTATTCGTTGTTGGCTATAACCATGTAGATGGTCTAATGTCATGAAACACTCTGTACTTAGGCATGTTCCTATTAATCACCTGCATTTTTTACCACTAACGATTTGTAGTCATCTTCATCTAAACATAAAGAATTACAATATAGAAATTCTAAAAGTAAATTATAAAGAAGCAACATTGTTGACATGACCACGTTGATAAACATGTTAGTCTCAATACTAACCATTTTCAGTCATCTTCATATGACACTGGAGCATCAGAAATAGATCAAGGTTCAAAGCACATGTTCCAGTATAATTGTGCTTCGTTGTCGTTGCCATCTGCATAGCTTTCACGTGTCATACGATACAAGTTATTCCTACTTTCACGAACTCTCATTCTTCTGTCTTCTTCACGTATATGATGCAGTGCCCTTTCAAGCTCCATATGTATATTCCGAGGCATATTGATTGCCTTTTGCCAAGGTACATGTATATTCACGTGCTGTGAATCAGCTACGAGGACCTCATATTCATTCAACTGATTCTGCATGTATTGTATTAACATACTGTGATGAGTAACGCAAACTTGGACGCAAATAATAGTAAAATTCATCTTCGCCCGCCCAGTAATTACTCATTACTTCAAAAATGTCTCATGGAGTATATGACATTTCTAGAGTTCGTATGCAATAAGGATTATAGGATTCTATGCCCATTGTCTTCAGCCACTACACATACTTATACAAAGCTTGATAAAGGACCACTTTAATAAATGATGCAGGTTCAATTTTAAGAGATATGACAAGTCGCTGCAAGCTTCTTTAAATTAGTTGATAAAAAGCCTTTGCAGATGTATTAGTTATTGAAAAGATAACAGCTCATTAAGAGCTTTACCAATCCTTGAACCATCATTCCAGAGTGAATGAAAATTCACCATAGAAAGTCTACAGCTATAGCAAAATCAAAGCAAAGTTGTTGCTTATCAATCACGTGCTAATTTAGAAGTATAATTTGTGTTTTTAGTGGTTTAGGACATGTGAAGTATGTGATGTTGCAGCAAAAAGTCTCTTAAATTAGTCGATTAAAAACAAACTTCTAACTTCCGGACAACTCTATGCGAAGCCTTAAAATTATGTAGCTAAAGTATAAATGAAACATATAATGAGTCTTTCACTTCATGCAAAAGCACGTGAATGATGTAATACTTAATTGAAAAAGCCTTAATCTACCAATAAAATAAGTTATCGATGACCAGAGACTTGTATTATGGCAATAGATCAGACTCGTGTCTACTTTTTTCCTTCGAGTTAAGAAACCATGCCAACAGTATGAAGTTTCAACAAGAAGCCTCCTAATAAAATTAGTTGATTAAACACAAATTTCTAGATCGACAAACAACTCTCTGTGAAAGCCTTGAACCTATGTAGCTAGAGTACAAATGAGAAAAATGATCTAATTTTTACCTTAGACAAAAGCACGTAATTGAAGCATTCACTAGAAGAGCCTTAGACAACCAATTAAACAGGTGTCAATGACCAGAGACTTGTCTTGTCACTGAGATGGGCAAGCTCTTCTATATGTTTGTGCTTATTTATATATGTTAGTCAAGCTCATCACATTAGAAGTACCTAAGTTAAATGGCAAGAGTTCCTGGTAGTTCTAGTTATCAGCGACGTGAGACTGTGTGGTTATTGTATGAAAGGAACGATGACTACAAATAAGTGAAGCACACAGATCCGAGAGAGTATTACGCACATTTATGAAGAGAATAGGCATATCGAGTTAAGAAATCAGAAACACTACACCAAGATCTCATCGTGCTGAGAGCACCCGCGCCGCATCGCCGCTCACTTACTATGTCGCGCTTAATGTTAAGCAGTGTAAGAAAGTTGTGCTCCGAATTCGTATGGAGAATAACAGGATGTTCCTATGTAGAAAACGATTTTACATGCTTGAACTTACCGAAGAAATGACACAGGCTAGTGGGAGGCACCTCAGTTCTAACGAGTGAAACCATCTGGGACTTTAACTCGCTTCAAAACTTTTAGCATATCATATTTTTTTCTCATTGTCCAGTGTGAAAAATGACGGTGCCAAATAAAATTTGTTCCAACCCGTTGTTGAGGATGTAGTGCCTTTCCAGTACCCATTTCCTTTAGATCATTGCGAGCATTTAATTGTCCTTTCCTCTGCCATCAATATTCAACAACGTCCATAGTATGTTATACATTGTTCTCAATATGCATCATGTCGAGATTGTGGCGTAGCAAATTGTACTTCTAATAAGAGAGTTCAAAGAATATACTTAGCTTTTTCCAATTATGTGCCTCACTGTCGTCCTCATCATTGTCTCTTTTCCTCTTTCTACTTTCTTGAGCTTTACACTTACCAAACTCATTCTTTATGTCCTTTAATTTCTCATAGACTTCATCTCCAGATAATGGAATGAGCTTTGGATCTAATTTAACTGTTCCGTCAAAAGAAACTTTATCTGTTCGGAACTTATGCCCCTCATCCAACCATCTACTATGTGTCGGATAACACTCCTTCTTTCCATGATGCAGACGATGAGACTTTGTGTACCTGTGACACAAAGGACAGACCAACTTCCCTTGCGTACTATATCCCGACATGATTGCATATCCTAGAGACTCACTTATCGTCCACGTCAATGAAGAGCGCATCTTAAACATTTGATTACTAACTGCATAATAAGTGTCATAATTCTTTGAGCTCATCAACCAAAGGATGCAAGTACATATTTATGTCGTTACCTGGTCCCTGAGGACCATCTATTAGAAGGGACATCATCATGTATTGTTGTTTCATGCTGTTCTAGGGAGGTAAGTTATATGGAATCAAAATTACTAGCCATGTGCTATGAGCTATATTCATACTCCTGAACGGTTTAAAATCCATCCGAAGATAATCCAAGTCTTATATTGTGTGGATCACTCGCAAAATCTTGATGAAATTCATCAAAATGTTTCCAAGCATGAGAATCGGCAGAATGCCTTATAACCCTATCATCAGTAAGTTCATCTGCATGATACCTCAGAAGAGATGTTGTATTTAGTGACATGAAATACCTCTGAAGTCTTGGTTTCAAAAGGAAATACCTCACTACCTTTGTCACGACCCGAACCCAAGGGTGAGCCCATGAGTTAGGCACGTGACTTAAACTCCCTACATTAGTTCGATCAAAACAATAATTTAGATCTAAAATTCTCGAACGATAACACTTTATTATTCTACTAGTTCTCCTCGGGCACTTCTCCCTCTTATTGCTCATACGAATCTGCTTTCCTTAGGTCCTCACCTGAAAAATAAAGAATGAGCGAAAGCTCGGCAAGTACACAAACCATGTTCCTAAAATAGGTTTGAGGGTTTCAAAACTTGCCATGGATTTCTCTTTTAACAAAATCAGGAATTCAATGTTGTCATCCCTAAAATATTCTTCAATACATATACACAGATATGAAATTTCAGAAAAGGTTTTCAAATCGGAGTATAATCATCAAGAAATTCCTTTGCATCTATTATAGATATTTCATTGCTTAGGTGTGCTGCGGTCAGCGTACGAGCCCCCCTGACTAGGGCTCGAAATCCCTCCTACACCCGGGATAGTAGTTTTTGTGGACGCAAGGGCGAACCACCAGTAACAGTATTGTGCATCAACGTACAAACCTCGTTGACCAGGGCCCGAAATCCAACATTCTCCCGTTGGATATGAGCACAGTAACCAATTTAAGTTTCATATCTCATTCAACATGTACTCAGTATAAATTTACTATTCACATAGCATTCCATGGCATTCTTTTAAACTAAATTTCTTGTCAAATGATTTAGCAATAAAACATGTGCAGAACAAGACTTTAAACTTTCATTTACTCAAATCATATATATGTTTACAGGCTTGCAAATATAGTATACAGATGAACATGGCAGGAGCACTTACTGGCCTAAGTAACAAATCACATGGACATTATTCATTGCCGCTCGAGCATGCCTAAGTATTTAAGTTTCTCCCCAAGTGAGTAAAATTACCCAACCGCCCCTATACTTGTGTAGAATTACCTATTTACCCCCGATGCCTAATGTACCATTACACACGCAGAAATAACCTAAAAGAATATTTTTAAATAGCTAAATGAGTTTTTTTTTACAAGAATGACCTTTCTGAAAATTTTTCGTTCGGAACCCTAAACCGTTCCTTAAATTGAGCGCTAATGTTCCTACTTCAAAAATATATCAAACGGCATCGGAATGCCACGAAATTTCAGACACTCAAGCGTCTCAATAATTTTAAATCACTCTAAAATTCTAGGCTAAAAATAATTTTGTTTACTATGCCTAATAATTCAAAAACCTATTTTCAAAATAAAATTATTTGAGACACTTCTTATGCCTAGAAAAATCCGATAAAATTTCATGTCGAAGGTTTCACAAAAATAAAAGAATTTTTAGTTTTGTACTTTCCCTAAATCTATTTAGAAATAACCTTTATAAATAGTTTAGTAAACTATTGTAATAGTAAAGCGCTACGCGATATCCGATCAAGCGTTACTCGACTAACAGCGCTAAAAATAGCAAACGACTTTAAAAACTTTAGAAAGTACCATGTCTTAGCTATATAAGATTATTGTAAAAGCTTCAGAATTTGAACTTTGTCCAAATAAATTTCTAAATATATCTTAAAAATAAATTTCTAAATAAATTTGTCCAAATAAATAAGCTTCAGAGTTACTCTTTTGGACTTTGTCCAAATAAATTTCTAAATATATCTTAAAAATTCAAAAAGAAACTACTAAAAAAGGTTTCCATTAGCGACACTTTTAAGTTCAATTTTAAAACCAAAGCTTTTCTCTATCTCTGTGCAACATCTTCTTCTTCATACCAACCCAACAGCGTTCTTTACCTGAAACCACTCCACCCACATCACCAATTACCTTGCCCTCACACTCACCCACCTATATAACACCCATAAACCTTATCACTTGCCTACCCATATGTATATAAATACATTCTCTCGACTCTCACACAACACAAATCCATGAGTCTCACCCTCACTGCCTCACGGCAGTAGGTCTTCCTTGTTCTTGTTTACCTCATGGACAACACACACACACATGCATACAACCTTTTCACAAACATGACATGTATATATATATATATATATATATATATATATATATATATATATGGAGCTGATCCGTTGAGAGCGTTAGCAAAATAGGAGAAGTTGCAAGCGTGATCTGACCGTCCATCCTGAAATATGGACGGTCCAGATCGTGCCTTTTTTGAAAACTGTCAGTCGTCCTCCATACAGTAACGCGGACGGAGTTTTTTACCTTTTTGCCCCTCCGCGCCTGTCCGCTACACTGTATGGCGGAGGACATTAAAGTCCTGATGGGAGAGAGTAAAAAGACGTTCGCGATACTGTGTAGCGAACGTCCCCTAGGCTGACAGTTTTCAGGGCCTATCCCGTCGAAAGGAATGTCAGGTCTTTATTTCTGCACGTGTCAGTGTCGGGAATAATTTCCGCTATACAGTATCGCGGACATTACTTCCCATATACCCCAGGGTTCCCTAATTCTCAGCGTTTTTGGTAAAATTTTCTTCTCCTTCGGATTCACTTGCTTCCATTTCCGGCTGCCCTCAAGCTTCGAGTAACACTTGCTTCAATCTTCAGTCAAGCAATGTTAGTTTCTGATCTCAAATATTTTCTGGGCAGATTGACTGATGAAGTATATATATATTTTTTTGGACAAAAAAGTATAAATTTTTGATGATGTTCTAGAAATTTGTCACTCTATTCATCAACTTGTGATGTTCTAGAAATTAATTTGTTAACTTTAAAGAAGTTTATTGTAGTTAATTTTGATTTTTTTGAAGGGCGCTAACTTCGGCACATCTATCCTATTTAAATTCGAATTTTTTGAGATACGTTTGTTGTATTTTGACATGATGAATTTGTCTATTTATCTTAGTAATTTTAATTTGTTATGTTCAATAAATCTATAATTAGCAAAATGAGAGACTTTTGAGATTATTTATATGGTATATTTGTCATCTTAAATTGGTATATTCGTCAAGATAATTTTTAGGTAATATTTTCAGTTGAAAATGTCATTTGATTGTTAAGCGTAGTCTATATTTCTACATAGGTCTTGTTTCACAATATCTGATTTCGTGTCGAGCTCCAACACCCCTGTAGATGCTAGTGATCCGTATCTAGGACGAACCTTTCAAACATTGGAGGAAGCTGGAGAATGTTTCCGAGCGTATTCATTGAGGATTGGATTTGGCATTAAAATAAAGACTTCAAGAACGAGCAACAAAGAAAAAGATATGCTCTCGCTTATACGAGTGCCATAGGGGCAGAAACCCAGTGCAAAATGAGACACGCGTAGGCAACGATGACAGTGATGACGAAATAGGATATTCGCGCAGAAGACAGGACTTCTTTGCGCGAACGAATTGTCAGGTCAAGAAGTTCGTAAGCTATAAAGCCAAGCAAGATCATTGGCTTATTAGCAGCCTGGAACTGGCACACAATCACCCGTTAGTAACTCCTTCTAAGGTGAGTCAGATGCATCAACACAAGAAGATGGGTAAGGTCGCGAGGAGCCTAATTCACACAATGAGCGATGCGCGGCTAGGACCTACCGACATGATTAATGTTCTTGCTGAACAGGCCGGGGGAATTCAAAATTTAAACTTTAACACGACAGACGTTCGTAACGCGGTCTGAACCCATAGACGAGCCGCGTATGACCTCAATGATGCTCAAACCACAATGAGCCTATTGAAGCGGATGCAGATGGAGGACCCGCAGTTTACCTTCGATTATAAACTTGACGACGAACATCGAGTTAGCACAATTTTTTGGGTCGACGGTCGTTCGAGGCTTGCTTATAAGCATTTTGGGGATGTCGTGACTTTCGACACCACATACCGTACCAACAAGTACTCGATGCCGTTTGCCCCTTTCACGGGGGTCAATCATCATTATCACTCCATCATGTTCGAGTTTGCCTTGTTAAGGGACGAGAGCGAGAGTTCTTTTGAATGGTTGTTTAGGCCGTGGCTGGAAGCCATGAACTTCAAAGCACCCAACGTAATCATAACCGATCAAGATTTGGCAATGAAGAAGGCTATTGCCACCGTCTTCCCAGATACTCGACACAACTTGTGCACTTGGCACATAAGCAACAAATACCCCGAACGTTTGCATCACATGTACGCAAAGTTTTCAGACTTTAAACATGATTTTGACACGTGCATTAGCAAGTTGTTAACGATTGAAGAATTTGAGGAGAGGTGGGAAAAGCTTGTTGAGGATTACTCATTGCAAGACAAAAGGTGGCTCCAGCACTTGTACGAGCTCAAAGAGCAATGGATTGGCGTTTACACGAGGAGGCATTTTTCTGCGGGCATGAAAACGACGGGCAGGAATGAATCTATGAATGCCACGTTCGATAGTTACGTGGGTACCGCTACCAATTTGAAGAGTTTCGTCACATCCGCACAGAAAGCGGTTGCGTCGTTGTTCGTGAAAGAAAGGGCTGCAGACTTTGCAAGCACGTACAAACAGATGCGAAGGTTGTTTGAGACCCCGCTGGAGCTGAACGGTGCCAAAGTCTATACGAAGGAGATCTTCTTGCTATACCAAGTAGAGCTGCAGAAATCGGGACGATACTGTATAAACAAGGTGGCAGAAAAGTCTACGCGTGAGTACAAGGTTTATTCGCTCGTGAATGACCTCGTTCCTGAGAAGTTGCGCATAATGTATACGGTGAGCCACGACACATTAACGGACTTGGTGACATGTGTTTGCAAGAAGTTTGAGTTCCATGGCATCCTGTGTAGACACATTCTGCGATTTTTCACCCAGAAGAATATCAGGACAATCCACGATCAATACGTCTTGCCACGGTGGACGAAAGGTGCAAACAGGTTGCACGGTACCATTACCTTTCCGGAGCACCCGTATACCGACTTTGAAGAATCAGAGACGTTGCGGTATAATCATCTGGTGACGATGTTCACCCGTTTGTCCGTAAAGGCTGCTGCTACAATGGTCGGTTATAAACATCTCCTCGAAGTAGCTCAGCAGCAAGAGCCCATCGTCGACCAGTTGGAAGCAGCTTCCGTCACCAATCTAGTTGACACCGAGCCTACGACGGGGTCAGAAGATGACGAGCCGGGGGAAGAAGACGACAATGATATCCGGCCGTTGGATCCAATTATATCGCAAACGAAAGGCCGCAAGAGATCTACGCGGATGAAAAGCTCTATTGAAACGGCAACTCAACCTAAAAAGCTGCGAAGGTGTGCATTGTGCAACAAAATGACCGACCACGACAAGCGGAACCATTACAAGGCACTGTGGATAAGTTCAGGGGGTTTGCAAGACGGGGAAGAATATGAGGACGAACAAGCTGCAGTGGACCTTTAATTTTTTGTATAAGTTTGACATTTGTAATAATTTTTCGACCGAATACTGAAATTTTTTATCTGATGGACCTATGAGAGGCCAGCAAATCAAATCTAAAGTCTTAAGTTATTTTTTTTTTATCTTTGTCAGCCCCGTCTGTTATACAATGAAGCGGACGGATATGCAGAGCCCTAATTTTTTGGGGTTATTTTAAGTCCCCTATACAATTAAGCGGACGTTATGGCAAAAAACTTTTGGTCTTCATTTATGTCCGCTATACGATGTAGCGGACGTCATCGCAGAAAAACTTTTGTTCTTCTTTTATGTCCGCTATACAATGTAGCGGACACCATTGCAGAAAAACTTTTGGTTTTCTTCTATGTCCGCTATACAATGTAGCGGACGACATCGCAGAAAAACTTTTGGTCTTCTTTTATGTCCGCTATACAATGTAGCGGATAACTCTATCCTATTATATATATTAATCAAATCGGGCAATCAGCTGTTATCAGTCCGCTGAGGGCACTCTCTCTGTCTCGAACATCTAACCCAAGCCGCTACCTCATCTACGACGACCCACATCTCCAGTGACCCACAACTCCGGCGACACCACCGGCCTCCCCTCAAAACCGACCTCGATGGCTTCTGGATCGGAGACCACCTACGATTTTATTGGCAACTTGCACCTGGCAGGCAAACACTTTTTCAAAGTCATGATGCCGGGATTTGAGAATGAACTTGTAGGCCATCCCTCTTTCTCTGTATTTTCGTGTGTTAAAAGTTTGATCTTTTGGTTAAAAATTAACCTATTTTTTGTATTGTGTTTGTTAGGACATGCCGGAAGCCTTGACCATTCAATTTACAACAATTCATGACAGTGCAAGATTATATAGCCCCAAGGGGGCATGGCAGGTTGAAATCAAGCTGAAGCCCGGCCGACAAAAAAAAAAGCAATTCGCAGAGGGTTGGAACGTCTTCGTGCGCCAGCATGGCCTCGAACTCGGAGACTTTGTAGTGTTTGAACATCTTGGGTGGTGAGATTTCAAGTTGTAATCTTTGATCGGAGCGCTTGTGAAAAAATTTCTTTCCCCTAATGTGAACCCTAATTTATTATTAATAAAAAAATTATGTTCTTGTTCATTATGTTTCCAAAAATTTTCTCGCTTAATTGTGCCGTTTGAGATTCCCTCGATATATTGAGATCGTTGATTGTGAATCGTACGTTATTTATTGATATTTGAGATCGTTGATTGTGAATCGTACGTTATTTATTGATATTGAGATCGTTGATTGTGAATTGTACGTTATTTATTGTTTATCGATATTGAGATTGTTGATTCTGTCGCCAAAACAAGTCTTCGAGCGCCAATATATTAAAACAACATTATGCTACAATGTCGCTAAAACAAGTCTTCGGGCGCCAATTTATTAAAACTGCATTACGCTACCACGTCTAGCTCTACTATATAGCAGACATAAGGCCTCCGCTTAGGCCGGGGTTCGGGAAGGTCGGAACTAAGTGTCTGGTTCGTGCCAACCATTTTCTGGTCCAAGTTGCAGACAATGATCTGCACCACTATGACGTAAGATCCTCAGTTGTGCACCTTTCTGCTTGGTCATGTATTCTGCGGGGCTGTCCGCTATACTATCTAGCGGACGACACAGCATAAAGTTTTTTCTGTTTCTATCCAGATCTGCCATACTATAAAGCGGACGGCACCGCAGAAAGAAAGTCTCTAACACAGTACATGATTAGCGAGGAAGTATTATCGTAATACATCCACGCACCACGGAAACCCACACACAAACAAAAGGTGCACAGCTGAGGATCTCACGTCATAGTGGTGCAGATCATTGTCTGCAACTTGAACCAGAAAATGGTTTGTAAATTACTGATTGGAGTTGATTTGACAAATAACTAGTTCAAACTAGGTATTTGAACTGTGGATTTGGTGACCCCAAATCCACAGTTCAAATCACTCCGAAATTTCAAAAATTCCCTTTTGAACTACCCAAACAAAATATTATGTCCAAGTGATTTACAAATACCATACCAAAGTCAAATCCACAGTTCAAATCTTATATCCAAACACACCCTAAGTTTATGGCCCTATCTATGCCCGCTATACTATATAGCGGATAGTCAAGCAGAAGGAAGAGTCTCCCTTACTTAGTTTTTTTTTGGTCCTATCTATGTCCGCTATACTATATAGCGGACAGTCAAGCAGAATGAAGAGTCTCCAATACTTAGTTTTTTTTTTGTCCTATTTATGTCCGCTATACTATAAAGCAGAAGGAAGAGTCTCCAACACTTAGTTTTTTTTTGTCCTATCTATGTCCGCGATACTATATGGAGGACAATCAAGCAGAAGGAAGAGTCTTCAACACTTAGTTTGGTCCTATCTATGTCCGCCATACTATAAAGCGGACATTCAAGCAGAAGGAAGAGTCTCCAACACTTAGTTTTTTTTTTGGTCCTATCTATGTCCGCGATACGATATAGCGGACATTCAAGCAGAAGGAAGGGTCTCCAACACTTAAATTTTTTTTTTGCCCTATCTATGTCCACTATACTATATAGCGACACTTAGTTTTTTTTTTGGCCCTATTTGTGTCCGCTATACTATATAGCGGACAATCAAGCAGAAGGTATTGTCCCCAACACTTAGTTTTTTTCGGCCCTATCTATGTCCGCTATACTATATAGCGGACAATCAAGCAGAAGGAAGAGTCCCCAACACTTAGTTTTTTTTCAGCCCTATCTATGTCCGCTATACTATATAGCGGACAGTCAAGCAGAAACACAGTCTCACTTGGTTTTTACACTTTGTTTCCCCTGGACAAAGAAAATCACACAGAACAAATCAACAACACAACGATATCAGTGAATCAAATCAATCGCATTCAACACCGATCACATCTCAGTCAACACAAATGAAATCATCAATCGCATTCAACGATAAGATTCAACGATAAGGACAATTAAAAAAGTGAATATAATGTTATTATAAGCAAACATTGTCAATTGGGGCCCTCAGCCCCTGCGGGATCTCCCTCCTTACACGGATTTACAATAAATCTAATAGCTCTAGGCCGACCATTGATAATTTGCCAAGCCATCCTATACCTAAAGTAGTCTATGCATTCTTGGCTCCAGACGGTCTTTTTGAGGCTCTCAGACCGACATATGTAATCCATGTACATGCAGACGAAGACGCCGCAGTCCGAGGAATTAAGTTGCTTTGGCCTACTCCTCTTCAATCGGAGAACAAGCGTCGTATCGACCGGTGGCCTCTCTCGACGCTTCCTATTGACCATGGCAGCAAATAGATTCTGCGAGAAACATAATAGGGCTAATTACACCTATGTCCCTGAGGTTTGGGGGTAATTACACTCAAGGACACAAAGTTTCAAAATGTAACACTTATGTCCCAAAAATGTTTCAAATATATCACCCGTGTCCAACCGTTAGGGTTCCATCCAAAAAATATATTGTTCACCATTTTGTATTTAAAAATGACAATACTGCCCTTGTACGATACTACCCCTTGTACTGTATATATTGAAAAATATCTGTTTATTATTATATATGATTTATTTATCAGTTTTAGTTTTAGGATATTCTTGAAACCCTAATTTGCAAATTAGGATATTCTTGAAACCCTAATTTGCAAATTAGGATTTTCTTGAAACCCTAATCTGCAAATTAGGATTTTCTTGAAACCCTAATTTGCAAATTAGGGTTTTCTTGAAAAATATTCAATGTTCAAATTAGGGTTTTCTTGAAAAATATCCAATGTTCAAATTAGGGTTTTCTTAAAAAATATCCAATGTCTTCCCCGGCTAACTCATCGGCAGCCCCTTCCCCTCGCCCCACGCCGGCAGCCCCTTCCCCTCGCCCCACGCCGACAGCCCCCTCCCATTGCCCCACGCCGGCAGTCCCTTCCCTCTTACACGCCATGGCAGCCCCACTACCGGCAGCACACGCGGTCGCCGGCGACTAACTCCGTTCCCCGCGCCTTCACCGAAACGCCCCTTCATCGTGCCTCTGCGAGCATCGCGCCGATGCGATCGTGCCGTTACCACTGCAACCATCCGGTCAGCAACCCGTCGCCGGCCAGCAACTCCGATCAGCAGCCCGTCACCGGCCAGTAACTTCGATCAGCAGCCCCACGCTCCTTCACCGAGCGCCATCACCAACGCCTCAGCTGCCATCTCGAGGGAAGGCGACGCCGGCGACGGGAAAGGGGAAGGGGGAGGGTGGGGGCGACGGGGAAGGGGAAGGGGAAGGGTGCGGCGACAGGCGAAGGGTGATGTCAGACAGAAATGGCCAAATGGGCTTGGGGGTGGGGGGGAGTAATGACATTAATGGCATTAAAAATAAGAAGATGAAATAATGGCATTGAAAAATAAATAAGGTTCCAACTCAGGGGTAATAAAGTCTTTTCATTAAAACCGTTAGGGTTTTTAAGATTCCGTTTGGTCAATGGACATAAGTGTAATTTGTCCAAACTATTGTCCTTGGCTGTAATTACCCATAAACCTCAGGGATATAAGTGTAATTTGCCCAACATAATAAGCATTAAACATAGCAAACATAATAAGATTAATCAGTTCTACAATATGCAAGTTACAATAAGAAGTAAAAAGGATCTTACCATGGCATCCAACTGGCCTAAGCCTCGGTACATTTCAATCACACCCATCACGGGGGTATCATCGTAGAGACTGTCGAGGATTGATACGGTCTTCGCTACCGGTTCATAGCAAACCAAGTACCAGTGGGCATTCACTATAAATGGGATTAGAAACACGTCCGTCACACTTACGCTCACTGGACTATCCCTAGCAAGATATGCTTGTAGGTTAGCGGACGGTCTCCACTGGAGCTGGGCGTTCCCCTTTCTCGCCTGGTCCCAGTCACCCCACTCTTGTACTAGGATGCCATGAAAGTAAGCATCGAGGATAAAAATGTGCGGACCGTAGTTAGGCTGCTCCAGACCCCTTTGCCTCGAAATTTACACGTAGTGCGAGATGACAAAGTTGTCTAACCAAATTCCCGGCGCAAGCGATGACAGTTCTCTCCATAAGGCATTGTAATCCAAGCCCTACGGGTGATCCACGTCATACGACGCTCCGTTTGGGGGGGGGGGGGCCACTAAAATAACGGGCTCGGATTAGGTCATGTTTATGCGGCTTCAGAGGCCTGGCTGGATGCCCTTTCAGATATTGCCCTTGGGGGTCGACCGGTTGCTCTTGCCCTCCGCCAGGGGGCAAGAGCAACGGAAGAAATTGGCCTCCAACCAACGTATCGGCCGACTGATAATCACCATCGGGGGCCCGGCCGGCTGATAATCGCCTTCGGGGGCCCCAACCGGCTGATATTGCTCGTCGGCCATTTCTTCCGCCGGCTGATATTGCCCTTCGGGGCCACCAAGTGGTCCCGCCCACGGGACAATGGGCAGTGTGTCGTTGAAACCGTAAGGCCAGTCTTGCATGACTTGACTCTGAGAGAGGGGTTGGGGTTCCGGGAACAAATTGAAGGTCGGGCCGCTGTAATCGGCCCACGACGCTTGAGCATGTCACATCCCCGGTACAGAGGGACCACCAACTCCCTGGCTCACCCCTGAAGCTTGCCCCGAGGGATCAACATTATACGGGCTGACGCCCGTATAACCTATTCCTAGGCTGTCGACCGAAGACTGTCCCGATGCTTGTCGCACAAAATTCCCGCAGCCTAAAGCCAGTGCAGCAGCCTGTTGGCGAAGATCCTCGCCCATTGCACTCATCAGATCCTTCCGCTCACTCAACTTCTGGAAGAATGCAAGCGAGGCATTAACCTACATCCAAAGAGATAACAAATAAGTAACTTTAATCAGACATTTATATTCAACACATTCAAGACAAGTCAGACTAGTTGGGCAACTTACGAGATTGTATGCCATACGCTCGTCGATCTGACCCCTAGGCGCATACATCTTCCCGCGTTCAAAGTTCACTGGGGCTACTCTCATCCGCGTGATGCGGTAGTACCACTCATCGTACTGTTCGATGCTGATAACGGGGTCCGGCTCCGAGACGATGGTCGCCAGTGTGTCCTGCTAAGAAGTCCATAGCTCTAGTTCGGCCGCGCATAATTCTTGCGCATTGGCCTTACCAAACCACCCGACATCCGGTGGGTCCCTATTAACCCTCATATCTGGGGCACCGGCTGGCAAACCCTGCTCCAACTCAAAATGGTGCATTGCTCGGTCTGGCAGCTGCCACTCTGCGACCTCGAAGTGGATGAGGGTGTGCGCTGCAACCCGGAGAGCGTGAAGATGAACGACACTTCTACCCGTCACGCCAAACGTATGTACGGTGCCCAACGCAATTGGCCCGGAGATAGGCGGTCGAACTCCCCTCGATAGTACGTGATGTTGTGATGGGGATCGACTCTCCTGCGGTAGTGGCTATTCTTCCGGCTGTACTCCCAAGCACGCAACCGAGGCCACACTCTATCGGTTCCATCCCTACGCGTTGGTGCACCGGGAGCAAGGTGTTCATAAGACCACACCTGAGAACATGAGCAAATTATATTTATATCGTCAATTCAACAAAAGCAAAAACAAAAAAAACAATAACGAAGACATGATTTATATGGTATACCTGCAATAGCGAGAGACATGCACATATGGCTTTGGAGTCGGGCCTCGTTGCCTTGTGCAATGCCCGATACAGATACGAAAGAACCGCTGCACCTCATGCATAATCTCCAACCTCTGCCAGGTTACCCAACAATGGTAAATATCTCACGCTGACCGTGTTCTTCGACGTCGTTGGGAATAATATTGCCCCCACCACCCACCAGAGGAAGGCTTGTGTGTACATCACAAGGTCACGGCCCGTATAGTTTTTCGGCAAAACCCCGTAGGTATCTACCAACCACTTCAACTTGATACCGCCACTGCTAAATTGATCCTGGGGTATCGAAGTTAAGAAGTCCTTAGCGGTTCTCTTATTCGTTGCTTCTGGCGGAGGAGCAATTACCGGCCGCCCCGTCACCGGCAACCCTAAGATGAACCCTACATCTTTTAGGGTAATTGTCATCTCTCCGAGCGGGAAGTGAAACGTATTCGTTTCACTTCTCCACCTCTCAACAAGGGCACCTATCAAGGCCCGGTCAAGCTGTTGAAATATTTGCCCATACGTGAAAATCCCAAACCCAATTCCACGCAATATCCTCTTCTGGGCGGTGTTCAGTTTTCACGATGTGAACTCGTGAGATACTTCTACGGTGTTGAGAAGTTCTCTTTCCTACGAATTAATAAATACAATTTAAGCAAAACAAACGGTATATACAACGTTCGTAAGAATAAGAAAGTCGATAAATAATGTATCTTACTCCACCATCCCATATGAGCGTACTGATATGGTTGACTTGGTCGTATAACACGAATGGGTCTTCTGGTCCAGGGTTAAATTCCATTTTTTGCAACTGAAATTATGGAAAAACCTTCTCAGTTTGGATTTTACGTTTTGGATTTTGATAATCGCTCGCAAAAATACGACGCTAGCACATGCATAATACATATAACGCAAGTACATGCATGATGCATACAATGTTAGCATATGTACTCATATGTATAATAGATATATATACATATACGGAATCGAATTTTACAAACGCTAGCACATGAACAAAAACATAGATATATAAAACGCAATATTCATCACAACTATCGATTACAAACAAAAGCTAGCACGTGTATATTACATATAACGCAAGCACATGCAAAAAATGCATACAATGTTAGCATATATACTCATATGTATAATAGATATATATACATATACGGAATCGGATTTTACAAACGCTTGCACATGAACAAAAACATACATCTATAAAACGCAGTATTCATCACAACTATCGATTACAAACAAAAAAAAGTATAGATTTTGTGAACTTACGTGATCGATTTAGGGTATTAAAGGTGTTCTTAAGACGGAACTGCGTCGATCTGCTTGCCAATGCCGTTGGGAAATTTTGTGAGTAGAAAGAGTGGAGAAGAGTGTCGTAGTTACTGTTTTTTGAAAGTATATTGAACGTCCGCAATACAGTATCGCGGATGGCTATTACGTCTGCGATACAGTATCGCGGATGGCTATAACGTCCGCTAAACTGTGTAGCGGACACTGTTGACGTACCGATGTGACAGACCCTGACAAGTGTCAGCCTAGGGGACGTCCGCTACACAGTATCGCGGACGTCTTTTTGCTGTCTCCCATCAGGACTTTAATGTCCTCCGCCATACAGTGTAGCGGACATGCGCGGATGGGCAAAAAGGTCAAAAACCCCGTCCGCGTTACTGTATGGCGGACGACTGACAGTTTTCGAAAAAGGCGCGATCTGGGCCGTCCATCTTTCAGGATGGACGGTCAGATCGCGCTTTCAACTTCTCCTATTTTGCTAACGCTCTCAACGGATCAGCTCCCATATATATATATATATATATATATATATATATATATATACACACACATACACACACACACACAACATTTCCACAAACTCACAACTTTTCGAAGCTACTGCCTCACAGCAATAGCTTCATTTCTCTTGTCCACCCACTCATGTGCAACCCAATTTCACACAAATGCACCCCCACTTGTCTCTTCCATTTTTTTTTATACACAAACCTCACATATATGCATATAACATCATCACAACACACTCACACAACTCATCAAAACCTCCATCCCCTTCCATTCCACGGCAGCCATGGCTGTCGCCGCCCCTCTTATGCGCAACAACCCATTCATGGTAACCCACTACCCAAGCTCACATACTTGTTACCTCAACAACCCGTACCCCCATGGTCACAGCCCTCCCATGGCTGTCTACTAAAAAAGGTTTCCATTAGCGACACTTTGACATTTGCATCTTTATAGCCCTAATATGCGAATAAGCCCAGGGTTTCACATTTGTATCTTTATGCGAATCACTCTGACATCAGAGATACTGCTGTAATATCAGCCTATTTTAAAATAGCCCTAATACGCGAATAAACCCAGGGTTTCACATTTGTATCTTTATTCTGTTATTAAAAATGCTGATGAAAGGCCCCTCGTTTGTTTTACTCATCAATTGACCCAATACGAAGAGACGCCCTTTTTCTTCCTTTCCACAAGGAGCCTTTTTGTAAAGTGCAGCGCGCCCTCAACGCCCTCTCTCTGATCTGATCTGAGGGCGACGCCACCGCCCCTCCACCCCCACCACCCCAAAGAACCGCTGCAAGCGCATAGGGGTCGAATTCAATCTCTGTAAGCTACTTGCACACGTGTTCGTTTGTGATTGCTCTTCAATTCCCGTGTTTTACGCGTTCTGGTTTTGCTAGGGATTTCAGTTTCCTGGCTGTGGATTCTCTTTTGCAGTTGTGTTCGGTGCAGTAACAAGTTGTGTAACTGCCTTTTTTTTTTTTTTTTCTTTACCGTTTTGCCAGATGTTGAGCTTGGGTTTGGAGTGACTTGCTTGATTGGATAATTTGGGGGGTGGGTGGTCAAAGGTAGAATGCGGTTGTTTCCGTTGAGCTCGAGCTCGTGCTCAAGCTCGAATTCGTCCAAGGAGCAGAGGAATGGAGGGAAGAGCCGCGCTACGCTGTACCTCAATGTGTACGATCTCACCCCTAATATTGTCGTCCCTGTAGGCAGCCTACGTGGGAGCCTCTATTCTGTCTCCATTCTTCTCTCTTACTTTTGATTGCGCTGCGTCGTCACTGCAGGTACTTGAATCATCCGGTGGCAGCGCGCTGCTCTAGTTTGCTCGGGGTAGTTACTTCTGTTCTTCACATGCTTACCATTTGACGCGTATGTTTATTTTTTTTTTCGTTGCTCGTCAATTCAGGCAGTAGTTGAACCGCCAGTTATTTCCTACCAACTAATACTACTTAATAGATAAGAGCGAGAATTTATGTAGTAGTAATTTGTCAAGAAATTGACCTCGATTGAGGTGTAATTTTGTCCAAGTCTAACCCTAGCCCCAGGGGGTGGGGTTGTGGAGAAGTGAATAGGTGAGGGCACCTGGATGCGCTAATTCGAGCGACATGGCATTTCCCTGTGTAGTGTCAAAAGTGACTCTTCTGGCAGCCCGAATTTCATGCATCTGAAGGGGGGTGTTGCGGACACGTAATTCATGAGACTTGTCGCGGGGCGAACGACTTCACTAAGTCGAACCGTGTGTTAAGTCAGCCTTTCACTTGGGCTGGGCGATGCTTGGAGCGAATACACAAAGAAGGAGAATGTAAGCAATACATGAGTGCCTTAGCCAAACGAGGCTTTGGCTATTTATACTAGTCCACCTCCTCAACGGACGGTGGAGATACATCTTCGGATCGTATGCCATCTCTAGAAGTCTCTAGATATTTACAAGGTTCTCTACCATTCTAGAAAGAAGTCTCTTTAGAACTATCTCTTATATACAAGAAGAGTATAGAATATTCTAGAGATCTTGCTCATTCATCGCCTCATAAGCGTCCATTAGGCGCCTTCGTGGCGTTACTTCTAAAGTTAGCCTCCATAACAAACGGTGCGGGACATTCTCCCCCTCCTAATCTCGCGATGCCCTCGTCGCAACTTCCTCACGGTATCGGTCCACAATATCTTGGAACTGCCAAAGATCATCTGCTCGTTCCCATGTAGCTTCCCTCTTCGGCAATCCCTTCCATTTCACCAAGTAGTGCCGCGTTGGTGGAACTCCTTGTCTTCGTTCGAGCCTGTCGCTAAGCACGTACTCGACCTCTTTGTCATAGGACTTCACCACGGCTGTTGGTCCCTAAGACTCTCCCCACGGCTCGGGTCTTCCTTGTCAACATAGCCATGTTCAGACAACCTCTAACTCGCTATGATTTACCTGAGAAAACTCGGTTTTGAAGCTGGTCTTTTTTACTTCTCTCGGCAGTTTTGGAAATTTATTTAGCAATCCTTTGGTTTCATCCTTTGCTGGTAAATGAGGTCTTGATAAATGGCTTATTTCAGTGCAGGGTCAGTTGATAAATGCAAGAATTTTCTTTCTTGATTTGGAATTCAGAGTCTACATGGCGACATTTGTAGATTCCGTATGCATTCAACTTATTCTTTGTTTTTAACTCTTTTCCATTATCCACGCTAATCATATTTCTTAACTGGATCTGTTGGTTCAAATGTCACCAGTGCTTTTAAGAAAGTTGTAGTTTCCTCAGCGATTTACTCAGAACCTTGAAACATGCTCAGTTTTCATTTGAAACCACTTCAAGTCGCTTCTTGCTGTCTCTCGCGTAATTTTTCGTGTATAGTGGAATTGATATATGCCTTTCTTTCTTGGGTAAAATTTCCTTTTTTCTAAAGAGCACAAACCAAGTACAAGCAAGTCGAGTAAAAGCTCTACACTTATGTATTTATATTTCTGAGATGACAATCCAAAAATTACTTCAGCTTTGGCAAAGAGATGTCTTAACAGCATTGTTCTTCAGTTTCCCCTGACTATAAACTTTGCCTCTCACCAGTCCTCGATATGCTCCATAAAATTGCTCTGCTGTTTAAAGCATCTATTGTTTCTTTCCCAACAAAAACAACACACTGTCATTGTAAACACCAATTTACTTAGACGAGCCCTCATACCTTTCCCTTGAAAATGCTTAATATGCCTTTGTTCCATTTATTCATTTATACACACCTCAATTTGGCACTACTTTTTATCATTTTTTTTCCCTCACACCTTTGTAGGCATGTAAGTCTGAAATTGATGAAGAGGCTGTGTCAGATTCGGAGCACAAAATTTTGAAACTCATCAAAAAGGATCACTGTCGCAAGTTTGTCAATTCAATAAAAAGTGAACTGGAGGCACAGCGTTCAGATGATAAAGCTCCTTTGCTATGCCCTTCAAAACTAATGGTGTGGATTTGTCGCCATCGAGCAGTAAAGTGTGCAGCCGCGCTGGTTGGGAATAAGACTGGTCTTACCGTGGATCTTAATGCTTCTCTTAGAGGTGGTTTGCTCCCACTTCATCATGCGGCAATATCATCGTCCCATTATTTAGTTCAGCTGTTCATCAACTTCGGTGCTCAAACCAATCTCAGATGCAACAATGTGCAGTCAAAGTTTCATGGCTTGCTTCCGCTCAACCTAGCTGTTGAATTACTGAGGTAAAGTTCAAATTATTTTTCCCATGGCACCTCTTTTGGGCAGAAGAAGCAATCCTGTTTCCTTTAATTGTCCCATTTCTTTTTAATTAAGATCTCTATATGCTTGTTGCAGCAAACAGATTGTGTGGAATCCAAAACAATGTCTTTACAGGCTGCTCTGTAAGATATGCGAGGGGGAAGTGGTATAGCATTTGAGCCAATTGCTTAATTTTCTTAGCCTTATGTATTATTTGAATTTATTTATCTGTTATTTTGTTTCATCAATGGTCCGCAGCGGATAGAACAAGGTCAGGTTGTTGGGTTGCTTTTGTCAAGGACATCAGATGCTGAAGCGGTCATTAACCATTATGCTTTGGAAGGGAAGATTATTGAGCTTGCCGTGCTGCTTATACAGGGTTCAGAGATTTCACTATCAAGGTGGGGACTTCGCAGCTGTTCTGGAGATGGAATGACATTACGCCAACTTGTTTCAACTGAGGTTGCATCATTGATTCACGAGGAGTCAAAATTGCTCGTTGATGGCTACAAAAAGCTTGCCAAGAAGTGCATCGAAAAGAGGACGATGATGATGTCTATAATGCATTTGATCGAAATTTTTCAGAGAGTTGGCTCTAAAATGGCGTCACACTGTAGATACAAATATGGAGTTCGGGTTTTTTATGGAGTATGGCTTTTTTTATATTTCCTGCATTTACGCTTTTGATTAGTTGCTACCTCTGTTTGACTTTTTAACTTCTATTGCAAGGAGGAATTTAGAATTATGTTTCGGCGGCGATGATGTCAGAGTAAGAAACCTATTGCCACACTGCCCTAAATGTTAGTGGCTAGGTGGTTTGGTTTCTCTCTCCTCTTCAACTCTCTGTTTCTCTCCTCTGCCCTGCCAATCAATCTGTTTTCAAGCTCGTACAAGAGATGGATCGTGGCAGAGGGATAGATCAGAAGGTGAGGAAGCACCCACGTGTATATATGATAAAATGACAGCGAAGGCATTTGCGTTTGGCAGCCAAAACTTGATTCAAACGTGAGAATAAGCAAACAAGGGATATCTCAACTTTAATGCTAGGTGCTTAGGGGTCACGAGTGCAAGAGATTTTAACAGGAACCAAGTTGGGAGATGAGATGCTGAATACAACTAATAATTTGTTATGGATTAGGATGGTGTCAAATAGACTTGGTGGATCTTTGCGGTTGTGAATTTGGGAGTGCAAGTACGGTGGTGTTAGAGGTTGAGGGTGATTCTGCGCTGGTGCTGGTTGTGTAAGTGATGGAGCGGGCTGTGCGGGCATTCAGTTGCATGGAAGAGGTATGATGGCTGCTGTTTCTGCGTGCGCACACTCACATACAGAGAGGGAGAGAGGGAGACCTTTTTTCTTTTGTATGTCTACAGTGTTTTGCAGTGTGGCCGCACTGCCAGTTCTTGCTTAAGTAGCATCTTCATAAATGATTACCGCTGCTTAGCAGTCATATGAGCCTAGATGAGAATCTTTTAATGGTTGTAAGAATGTTAGAAGACTTCCATGATCCATCTTTCCCCTCAGCTTTTGTAATCTAACAAGTCAAATTGGAGATAAGTAACTAGTCTTTAATGGTGTATGCGGATGGAAGTGCCATCAACGGCACATTTTATTCTAAAGATATCCTCGCTCTATTAATTATGCTCTTTGAGTATTTCTTTTCTTTGCAGGTAGATGAACCATATGATTTGCCTGATTATATTGCACTCACGCTTAAGAAGGCAGGCTTTACTTTGATGGCTGAACATGTTGATGCTGAACATGTTAATGCTCTGGAGAAGTGGCAAAGTATGTCACCTTTTTTTGTGATTTGACTTGAATTAAGCACTATTTAAATCCTGAGTTTCCATCTTTATTTCATCAAATCACTTGTTAACCATTTGCCTTGCTTAGTAGACCACTATTTTGTGAACCAGTAAAATTCCGTTTTGGTCTGTAAATGTCGACTTGAAAGAGGCAAGATTGAAATGGTAAGTAAATAAGTAATGCAGTTTTAGTGAAATATACAGGCAAATTGTAAAGTTCAAATGGTATGTGATCCGTTCGTTTAATATGTTTTCTTTTGATTGCATTATCTGCCTAGTTTTTGGTCATGGTCATTGTGTTCGAAGTTCAATTCCCTAGTAGCAAATTTAATATATTCTTTTGTCTTGCTTTTTCAACTTGTAGAGCCTCGGACATGATAATCCATTATAACGTTCAATGTATGAGCAGTCAATACAAGATTTTGGAAGAGTGGAGATAAGACTTGGTATAATTATGATAGGAGAGAGAGGAGGGAGAATGATGGGACTGACTAACCCATTTCTTTTCTTATCCTCGTAGCTTATGCTGAAATTTGGTACCTAGCTCGAAATCACCAGAGAGTTGGCTTGTAATTTTTTTTTTGTTGTTGCATGATGAGGATATTTTACCTTCATAGCACTTTGCTTCGCTGCTGCTTCCACTTTTCCCTTTCTCCTCCAAAATATTATAACTAGACTCTGGAAAAAGCACACACTTTAAGAGTTTCTTCTGTAAATGAAGAACGACATGTGCAGCTTTCTTTTTCTTAAAACTTCAAGAAAAATTGCTGCTGTGAAACGAATGATATGTTTCTTTGTTTACTTCTAGTTCTATTATTTCAATTAATTTTTGTTACTGCAGGTGAACCTGAAGGAGACAGATTGCTAAAATTGGACCACAAGCCACCATCCTATTTGCAACCATGTGGCGTTCTCAATGCAATGGTAAGTACAATGATCAATTTTCTCCTCTACATTGGCCACCCTCTTGCTCCTTTTATGCTCGGTGAAAATATTACCTGGAGCTTATCTTTGAAGAGATTTATGTTTCATAAGTCCTCCTTGAGATAATGAAGTAGGATTTCCTTCTCCAAGGACTTGATAGTACAAATCAAGAGAAGAAAGATGATCTTTATATAATTCTAGAGGTTTGTTAATCAGAAATTATTGCATAATCAGATATGCACCATAACTCAAAGATCTTCATTCAACCAACAAAGAAGGATCTTACTAATATCAATCTAGCTAGGAATGCAGCGCGAGTGGGTGCACAATCTGTCTTCAGGATTTCTGGCGATATTATCAGATAATGTATTAAACAAGAGTTTCTATGGTCATCTTTATGTGCCTCATTTTATCTCTCTCTCTCTGAGCGAGTTTTGTCAGGAAAGTATTATGAGATTCTAGAAATAGTCTCTTAAAAGGGTGAATTGAAGAAGAAAAAATCCCTTGTGGTGTGATATCCTGATGCTTGAAAAGTGCGTTTTCGGCAGATTAAGGTGATGAAATGCCGTTAATATCCCGTCCATCTTCTTCACAAAGCTTTTTTCAATGTTTTTTCTTGCTCAATAACTTCTTGTCTTCAATTCATCAAACGTCACAAGTTTGATATCACCAGGTACCTCCCTTACCCTTTTCCCTCCATTTGTTCTTCACAAATTGAAAGGCCCACCAAACCCTCACGTCACCTCATCACATGTTTGCACCACACATGATAAAAGAAGATTCAAACATTTTATGGATTGGACAGAAGATAACTTCTTGCCTGGAATTTTTTATTTTCCTAGACTTCATTTTTTGCATTAGATTGATGAGAACTTCCTGTGTCTACAATTGCATAGATAGAAAGCATAGAGAGGAGATGGTGTTTACTTCTGTAGGGTTTAATCCCATAAAACATTTCCTTTTATGTTTCGAGGTACCATTGCAGCAAAATCAAAACCATAGGGGCTGATTGCAGAAAATAGGACTGTAGGTGTCTTTTTGCAACTAGGTCAAACTTTTTTTTTGGCAACGACCCATCTTTAAAATATTGATGTGTGGTAGTTTTTAAGATCTATAGTCGAGATCTAGAAACGCATTTAAAAAAGTGTAGTTTCGGTGCCATGCTCATAATGGAAGCCATTCTTTAGGTGAACCATGCCGGTGTGCGAAATACATGCTGCTTAGAGTTTTTTTTTTTTTTTTAGTATTTTACTTTTGTGTTCTTTAGCAGTGTAGAAAAAGTAAAGCATTGACTATATGTTTGATTCTAACGAGTACAAACAATTGTTTCACTATGGCTTATAGGTGCAACACAACTTTATCATGAACTATGTTTGCAACCGTCTGCATGCACACGCACGCGCGAGAGAGAGAGAGAGAGAGAGAGAGATTGCACACACATATATGTATGTATTATATGTGCAGAAAACATTGGATGCTCCATCCGATAGTTTATCAACGTTTTTCCTATTTGCGTATCATTCACCCCGACATAACCAAGCTAACCCCTACTAGGTACAACCAGTTTGTAGCCTCAACGATCTATTAGGATCTATTTCATGTGCTTCAGGCTCCAAGATATATTTCCTTGTCATAGGCCTCTAACCCTTAGTTGCACGAAGCGGGGGGGGGGGGGGGGGGAGGACGTAAGCACAAGGTTGGGAGCGGCCTTAATGGATACATGTGTGAAGAGAATTACCAGTTGTTTAAAATATCTTACACTTAATTATGGTGAATACACTTATTTCCTTAAAAGTACCATAAGCGACACTGAATTGCTACTTTGAACTTGTCACGTTAAGTGGCTACCAGCTACTAGCTTTTGAAATTTACGAAGGTAAAAGTAGTTGAAGGAAGAAGGAAGCAATGAATTGAGTCGAAAATGGCTTGATTTTCAGGTAGTCTCTCACTTATTTCATGCATCTTTGTCCAGCTGATAGGATCAAATTCCCATCTTAACTTCGGACGGGAAAACATATATCTCTTAACTTGGGATTGCATAAGCGAGTTTTCAAGAGAGAAGCGTCCCCATACGAGGAGTTTCCTGCTACTATGCTCTAATTTACTCATTGAACTTACTACATCGAGTGCTTTAAAGTAGGTAGCACGGACACCGCGTCTGTCATAGACACCCACCGGGATACCGAACACTGTAATTTCCCAATACACCAGATTTTGGAAATCGTTGGATTTTTTTAATACACACACAAATTAAACATCAATTGAAGCATTTGAATTCGTTTAAAATTGATGAGAAAGAAATTAATATGAAATAGTCTCGACAGTAACAAGAAAGAAGGAAAAAGACATTGCACTAAGAGCATGAACGATAGGTCTTATATAGCCAGATGGGTCTGTAAATAAGGTCGGTTGTAAATAAAGTCGGTGATGCTAACTGACCTTAATTTTGGAGTGGTAAGCTTGGATGCTTTCCGTTATAAAAAAGGAGGAAAACAAAAAGAGATGAGAGAGAAAGATGAAGGGTTTCTTTTGGTTAGTATCCGGCGAGAAGCTCGATTTTCCGTCTGCTTCGTCTTCAGTTCTCCTGGTTAGCCAGACAAGAGCCCTATAGAAGAAGACTTAGAAGACAAAAGGTTTGGGTTAATCTGATTAGTGTTTGGCGTAAAAGTTCATTTCTTAAAAAAGCCCCAGTTTTTTCAATTATTACACATTCAACCCGAAATAAGTTTGAAATATTTTATTTCAGCCCCATGCGTGTGGACATTTCTTCCAGAGGTGTCTAACACAGTGTCTGAAATTCAAAAAAAATAATGTAAAATTGGACACTGTTAATAGCTGTCAGACACGTGTCGGTAGGTGTCGGACACCATATCTCCACTCATATGAGGTGTTGGTGCTTCCTAGGCTTCAAAGCTCACAAGGGTTAATGGAATCTGACAAGGTGTAATTTAGTGATATAAGAGAGATTGATTTTGGGAGGTTTTTATTTTCAGGTTTATGGGTTGTTATTCAAGATAGCCAAAACTGGATGTAAATATGTAATAGTGATGATGTATTTCGTCGCCACTGTTGTAGGTACTTCATGATTCATTTTTTTGGCGGGGTAAATTGTATTTTTCGGTAAGGCCATTAAAGAGGGAGACAAACTCTTTATTCCTCATCTGTCTTTCTCGTCAATATTACGTCTTCCATCGTCAATGTATTCTACTTTTCAGCCTTGTTCCGTAACTCAACTTTTCTGGTGGAGGGAAGGAGGGGAGGCCCCTTCGAAAATATACACGTTTAGTGTTTGGGGGCATGAAGGTTTGAGAATGTTTTTCCTTAACGTTTTCTTGAAGTAAGTTTCTTTCTTGACTTATTTCTTCTTATTTTGAGCAACAGGCATGGACCAGGTTGCCAGTTCTTCGGTCGAGATCTCGCATGATGGTGATGTCTCTGGATGACCTTGTTTACCCTCTTATCTGGTGCCATTTCATAAGTGGAGTTTCACTTATTCCAAAGCTACTTCTGGCTTCGAGCAAAGCACAATTTTGGATGCTCATGGACTTGAAAGCAAGGCAATTGAGCCTCAATTACCAAATCCTTTTCTTCGAAAGACATTTTTACCCTTTACATTTGCAATCAGGAGGGGCATAATTCGTCGGTAATTAATGGCCAGACTCTGGCCGATGAGTTGTATGAGATACCTAAGTTGTTCTAAAGATTCAAACTTTTTATCTAACTTATCTATCAGAGTAATATGTTGTTATTGAGGATAGACTTTTCTTTTGTGTTTTTTGGTGCAACTGAAAGTTAAATTAATAGCAAAAGTTAGGTTACAACGTAATTCCTACGATGGGCAAAATCTGCTTTATCTATAGCAAACAAAGGGATAATCACATTCGGTGGTTGCATGAGGCACACAAAATAATATCTTTATTGTTCTTCAATTCTAGCTAATTGATCTGCGCACCGATTGCTCTCTCTAAATATGTACAAAATAACAGTTTTAGTTTCGCGAATAAGAACTTTGGCATCTTTAATGATATGGCACGGGGGATGTAGATGCTCTTCGTTTTCTGATAGAAGGGTAACAGCGGACTTTGAGTCAGTTTTGATTATGGTGTCCTTCATCCCTTCGTCCCTTATGAGCTGAAGTCCTTTCATACTTCCAAATAGCTCTGCTTCCAAGGCGTTGGATGTTGATATCTTGCCATAAAATCCTTGGATGTCTCTCAGGAGTCCACCATAACCTTCCAAGTGATTGTCCTTCACGCTGCCATAAGTATTCATTTTCAAGGTACCTGCAATATGGAAAGACCAAGTCACTAACTGGGGATTCTTTATGATGTTTCCATTCTCTTCTTCAAAAGCTTGCTCCAGATCTGTTGCATAGTTGATGCAGTTTCTCCAGCTCACATCAATAGGTGTGATCTCTCCTTCAATGCTCTCTGTATTCTTGTTTTTCCATATATGCCAAAGGATGGTTATAGAGATATAAAGCCATTCACTGTTACCAAATTTGGTCTTTCCTTTGACTTTAGTGTTTTTCAAAAGCCAGTCATCCACATTCAAGGGATTCTTCTTCCAATTGGCTCCTGGAAAAAAAAATTAGTCAAAGATCACAGGCTTTAGGGCAATCTCTTAAAATGTGCACAGTAGTTTCAAGCATATGCCCACATCTGTCACATTTGGAATCGAAAGTGAGATTTTTATTTGTCCGAAGGCTGTTAGAAATGTTCATGTCATGTAAGGTTAGCCGGACAAATAAAACGATTTTTTGGGGAATTCTAATTCTCCAAATCCAACTCCATTTATCAAACGGGGGTTGGGTGGGGGGGGGTAGGGATGGCAATGGGGCGGGTAGGATGCGGATTTTCTAAAATCCGAACCCGCCCCGCTTGTCAATGAAATTTGCCCCGCCCCGCCCCGGACCGGGTTATGCATATAAAATACCATACCCGATCCTATGTAGATTTAGGAACCCCGAACCCGCCCCGCTCCACCCCGATCAACATGAAATGGACAAGAGGAGATAGAAGGCAGCAACCGATCAACATGAAATGGACAAGAGGAGATAGAAGGCAGCAACCGATCAACATGAAATGGACAAGAGGAGATAGAAGGCAGCAACCAGCGACAGGAGGAGAGACAGAGGCACAGCCGTCGGAGGTGGAGACGGCGGCTAGAGGAGGCGCTGCCGTGGGAGGTAGAGATGGCGGCTGGAGAAGAAGACCGCTAGAGGAGGCGCTACCTTGAGAGTTGAGGGCTGAGCCGTCAATTCATGGCCGTGCGGTGGTGGCTGTGTGATGGAGTGACCACTGGCCGTGCGCAATGTAGGGATGCGGTGAAGTGTGAAGAGGCAGAGAGCCGAGAGTGAGAAGCAAAAATTAGGGTAGAAACAAAAAAATATATATCATATACGATGGACGGCTGAGATCATCTAAACTATTAGAGGACGGCTAAGATTAATTTAAGTATTAGGGTAAGTATACCGGGTCGGGTCGGGTCGGGTCGGGTTATAGTGAATACCATACCCGACCCTAACCCGCTGCGGGCTTTTTTAAAAAAAAATCATACCCGCCCCTATCGGGGCGGGGCGGAAATTCGCGGGTTCGGATTTTTTTGCCATCCCTAGGGGGGGTGTTGTACATATTAAGAAGAACATCATAAGCACTCGATATAGAAAACTTTCCATTCGCTTGCATTCCCCAAAATATAATATCTTCCCTATCTTCTTCTTAAGGAAGGTAGATACTTTATACTTATTTAGCTGTCTCCTCTTTAATTAGGCTGTTGATTTTCCTGGTGTCCCAATTTTTCCCAGATATTATATTCTCCACTTTGAAGGAAAATGGTTCCTCTACAATGATCCTCCGTGAAAGGGCCATTGCCACACCACCAATTATGCCAAAAGTCAATTTTGTTACCTTTATTAACAGACCACTTAACCCCTTTGGTGATAACATTGATACTTTGCTGGATACTCTCCAAATTGGGGAACTAACACTGGTTTTATTCCAGAGTCTGGGATTTTTATCCCTGGCATACTTGTGTTTCAAGACTTTAACCCATAGGAGGTCCTCATCAGTTACAATTTTCCAACCTAATTTAGCCTAGACAGTTGACTCTAGCTTTTCTAAGGCCAAAACTACCTTGACTTTTTAGGGTGCAAAGAGTATCCCACTTGATTAGATGGAGTTTTCTGTTTTCCTCATTGTCACCCCACAAAAAGGATTTATTTCATTTATCAAGCTTATTAGTCACTTTGACAGGGAGGGCATGTATCAGCATTATGTGAGTGGGAAGATCAGAAGTAACAGATTGGACGAGGGTAGTTCTACCAGCTAAAGGAAAGGAGTTTACTTTTCCATCCGACAAGTCTTTTTTGAACTTTTTGGATGAGTTGGACATAGTGGCTTTGATTCATTCTTTTGTGGATTAGAGGCATGCCAAGGTAGATGCCTAAATCCTCAGTAAGAGGGATCCCACATTCATAACTCAAAGTGTGAGCTCTATTCCTAGGAATATTAGTGAGACATATAGCTTAGTTTTAATCAAATTAACTTTATGTCCAGAGCTACTGCAGAACTTATTCATTAAGTTTAAATTTTTCTAACATTCCTTTTCACCCTCCCTACTAACGATTAATAGGTCATCAGCATAAAACATGTGGGATATGATAGGGTCTCCTGTAGAAGCTTTAAGCCCAATACAAATTTTCTTTCTATTGCAATCCATAAACATTTGAGATAATTTTTTAATACATAAGACAAATATATATGAGGAGAAAAGGTCTCCGTGTCTAATACCTCTACCTTAGGTTATGGGTTCCAGAGGGGAACCATTCAAGAGAAAAGTCATAGAACTGCCGGTAACATGACTCATGATGATGTTCACTCAGGATTGGGGGAAATAAAAATCAATCAGGGTCTTGTGGATGAAATCCCATCTAAGTCTGTCGTAGGCTTTTCCAAAATCAATTTTAACAATCATACCCCCAGTTTTACCCTTCATTTTTTTTAAAGTACGAATTATTTCTTGGGTTATGATCACATTGTCAATAGTAGTTCTCCCAAGAACAAAACTACTCTGAGCAAGGCTAATATGCTTCCTCAAAAAGGGCCAGAGTCTGGAAACAAGGACTCTAGAGAGAGAGCTTTATAAGTGACATTAAGGAAACTAAAAAGGTCTAAACTGACTTATAAATTAAGGATTCTCAATCTTTAGGATCAAAATAACTAAGGCCATATTATTTTGAGGAGGCATGCTTCCAGAGTTGAAGCAGTTTTTTAAGAAATTGTAGCAAGACTCTCCCACTATGTCTCAATACTTGTGATAGAATCTACCCTTGATGTCATCAGGACCAGGGGCTTTAAGAGCTTTTATATCAATAAAGGCCTTTTAAATTTCAGCATTGCAAAAAGGGTTATCTATCCACTTGGCTTGCCTATCATCAAGTTTAGGAAAAAAAAACCACTTAGCTGGATATAATTGAACTCAGTACTATACTGAGCAAATTTTTTACTGAAATGATCTTTGATATGTAATTGGAGAAGGTTAGGACTAATTATCCAAAGACCATCAGTACCTCTAAGGACATTTATTTTATTTTTCTTCCTTTTACTAATGGTAGAAACATGGAAGAATCTAGTGTTTCTATTACCATGGCAAAACTAGTTATTCCTAGATTTTTTTATGTGAGAGCATTTCCTCTTGGTTTATGGCGTCAGTATAATCATTCCTAAGGTCTTTCTCAAGAAGTTCCATGTTATGAGACCATTGGTTAATTAAAGCACACTGAAATCCCTTTAATATGGCTAACAATATACGTTTCCTTCGAAAAGTATTCCCGAAAACTTGTTTGTTTAAATAGTAGCTCATTTCTTAAAAATATTGGCAGCTTTAAGAATGTCTGCTTGGCTTTAAGACCAAGAGTTTTGACCACTTCCGAAAAAAGATCATTTTGCATCCAAGCAACTTCTATAAAAAAAGGTCTAATAGGATTAGAGAAGTTAAAAAACGTATCAGTACAGTTCACAATAAGAGCGCAGTGATCAGAGGTAGTTTAAAGAAGATTGTAGACCTGAGCATTAGGAAACAACTCATTCCACTCTGAATTTGCAAAACTTCTGTCCAATCTTTTCTGAATATTAGCCCAGCCTTCTCTTCTATCAGTCCAGGTTAATCTTGACCCATTTCATCCCAAATCCATCGGTCAACAGCTCCCAATGTTATTGCGGAATTTTCTTATCCTACTGGTTTACCCCCTTCTCCTCTTCCTTCTCTTTCAGTCAAACATGCGATGTCATTGAAGTCACCCTATCGTTCAGGGCTTGGTGTTGGAAACAACAAAATCCTTAAGGTTCTTCCACGGATCATCTATATTCCTAGAGTTTGGACTAGCAATAGATTGCAGAATAAATCCAGTCCTTATAATCCTGTTTAGCAACGTTGGCATGTATAACTTGGCTACAGCCTCTATAATGTTGACACTAATTTGGCAAGAATCTCAAAGTAAGCAGATTCCCCTAGCTCTCCTTTCACGATTGATAATGCAAGAGGTATGGTAATTCAAATCTTGGAAAAAAATTCCCATTTTGGAAAATTGGACAATGGGTTCGAAAACCGCTACAAGGTTAGGATGAAATCTTTTCACAGTTTTTCTAAACTCGTTATGAAACTTACAGTTTCCTACCCCATCACAGTTCCAAAGCACAATGTCCATACTCCACTCAAGACGGATATAAGACAAAGACATACCTTCAGGTAGTAAGGGGAGTGTTTTTATGCACTCTTCTTCCTGGTTTTGGCTGCGTACTTAAGCAAGTTGAATTCTGTGATCTGACTCTCGTTCTACTGATATTTCTAATAATTCTATCTTCAAGAAGATCTCTTCATTCTTCCACAAAATATTGAAATGATGAGTCTCTTCAATCCGAAGAGGTATTTGAAGATACATCGCAGATCGAAGAAGGTTGTGAAGTGAAGGTTGAGGCCTGGTCATTTCTCGAGATGTCCGGTGGCTTGCCTTCAGCGGGGGAAAAGTGGGATGCCGTTAGAAGGTCAGCACGGGGGTTCAGACGCTGGGGGGGTTCGCTGGGGAGGTTACGACAGCTCTTTAGAGAAGAGAGAAGCTGGGGAATAGCAATTGTCGCTGCCGAAATAGGGTTTGGGACAACTCTGTATGAGTTCAATCTACCGTCTTTATTATCTTAATTTCTAGCAGCCGTTTGATATTCTTCTACTATCATCTCAATTGTTATACGGTGAATACACTTTTTTCCTTAGAAGTGTCATAAACGACACTGAATTGTTACTTTGTACTTGTCACATCAATTGGCTACGAGCTACTTACCTTTGAAAATAACAAAGATAAAAGTAGTTGAACGGAAAGGGCAACAAGGAATTAAGTCGAAAATGGCTAGATTTTCAGGTAGTCTCTCACTTATTCTATGCATCTATGTCCAGCTAAAAGGATCAAATTCCCATCTTAGCTTCGGACAGGAAACCATAGAACTCTAACTTGAGATCGAATAAGCAAGTTTCCAAGAGAAAAGCGTCCCCATATGAGGAGTTTCTTGCTACTAAGCTCTAATTTACTCATTGAATTTACTACATCAAGTGCTTTAAACTAGGTAGCATGAACACGGACACCGCATCTATCACTGACACCCACCGGGATACGTGCAATTTACCAAAACACCAGATTTTGGACACCAGTAGATTTTGGTGGGGAGGGTGTAGTGTTTGGGGGCATGAAGGGTTGAGAATGTTTTTCCTTAACGTTTTCGTTGAACTTGTTTTTCAAGTAAGTTTCTTTCTTGACTTATTTCTTCTTATGTTTGAGCAACAGGCATGGACCAGGTTGCCAGTTCCTCGGTCGAGATTTTGCAGGACGCTGAGTTCTCTGGATGAACATTGTTTACCCTCTTATCTGGTGCCATTTCATAAGTGGAGTTTCACTTATTCCAAAGCTACTTCTGGCTCCGAGCAAAGCACAATTTTGGATGCTCATGGACAGGGAGAAACCAAGGCAATTGAGCCTCAATTACCAAATTCTTTCTTCGAAAGACATTTTTACCTTTTACATTTACATTCAGGAGGGGCATAATTCGTCGGTAATTAATGGCCAGACCCTGGCTGAGTTGTTGTATGAGATGCCTAAGCTGTCTAAAGGTTCAAGCTTTTTATCTAACAAATAACATCTCATATTTCTAACAAAATAACATCTCATACCCTTTAATTAATTTACAAAATTTATTATATTATAATCACTTATGTGAGATCGTGGGTGTTTTTAATTTAAAGTAAAAAATAAACAACTTTTGTAGGTAGATGAAAATAACTTTTTTGATAATTTACTTGTGTAATATAGTTATTTACAATAAAAGTTATCTTAACATCACCTTTCTAAATGGATATAATAAATTTATTTATTAAGTGTCATCTACGGTCATTTTGTCGCAGTAGAACTAATTTAAGCATTTTTTATCCAAACACTTTTATAACTTTAAGTTAGTTTAAAACTACTTTTGCAAAATAGTAAATTGATTCTACAAAAGTAGATTAAATCTGATTTTTAAAACTAATTAAGATTTAAGCAGAATTTTACTTTTTAGAATCAATTTCAAACGGACTTTAAGGAGTGTCAATTTAATCCTCTGCCAGAGAAAGAGAGCGTCAACTCCAAACATATTCAATTTCTATTTTAAAGTTAAACGTTTTTTGTCTCGGTCATAATAGCTTTTGACTAAAATACATAATCAATTCCAAACTATAAAGTTATTTAGGCCTGATATATATTTTTTGGGCAAATTACACTTATATCCCTGAGGTTTAGGGGTAATTACAGCCAAGGACAATAGTTTGGACAAATTACACTTATGTCCATTGACCAAACGGAATCTTAAAAACCCTAACGGTTTTAATGAAAAGACTTTATTACCCCTGAGTTGGAACCTTATTTATTTTTCAATGCCATTATTTCATCTTCTTATTTTTAATGTCATTACTTCCCCCCCCAAGCCCATTTGGCCATTTCTGTCTGACATCACCCTTCGCCTGTCGCCGCACCCTTCCCCTTCCCCTTCCCCTTCCCCTTCCCCGTCGCCCCCACCCTCCCCCTTCCCCTTTCCCGTCGCCGGCGTCGCCTTCCCTCGAGATGGCAGCTGAGGCGTTGGTGATGGCGCTCGGTGAAGGAGCGTGGGGCTGTTGATCGAAGTTACTGGCCGGCGACGGGCTGCTGATCGGAGTTGCTGGCCGGCGACGGGCTGCTGACCGGACGGTTGCAGTGGTAACGGCCCGATCGCATCGACGCGATGCTCGCAGAGGCACGATGAAGGGGCATTTCGGTGAAAGCGCGGGGAACGGAGTTAGTCGCCGGCGCCGGCGACCGCGTGTGCTGCCGGTAGTGGGGCTGCCATGGCGTGTAAGAGGGAAGGGACTACCGGCGTGGGGCGAGGGGAGGGGGCTGTCGGCGTGGGGCGAGGGGAAGGGGCTGCCGGCGTGGGGCGAGGGGAAGGGGCTGCCGATGAGTTAGCCGGGGAAGACATTGGATATTTTTCAAGAAAACCCTAATTTGAACATTGGATATTTTTCAAGAAAACCCTAATTTGAACATTGAATTTTTTTTTCAAGAAAACCCTAATTTGCAGATTAGGGTTTCAAGAAAATCCTAATTTGCAGATTAGGGTTTCAAGAATATCCTAATTTGCAAATTAGGGTTTCAAGAATATCCTAAAACTAAAACTGATAAATAAATCATATATAATAATAAACATATATTTTTCAATATATACAGTACAAGGGTAGTATTGTCATTTTTAAAATACAAAATGGTGAACAGTATATTTTTTGGATGGAACCCTAACGGTTGGACACGGGTGATACATTTGAAACATTTTTGGGACATAAGTGTTACATTTTGAAACTTTGTGTCCTTGAGTGTAATTACCCCCAAACCTCAGGGACATAGGTGTAATTAGCCCATATTTTTTTCTCAAATTTCCTTTTCATTTGACATTACATACATATTGAGAAACATTTTAAAAGATGAGATTTGGAAGCCAAAATCTAATTCATTTGAAGCAACACCCAATTTTTCATTTCAACTAAACGAAAAAGATGCGAACAAAAAGGATCAAGGGGATCTACATCCATCCTCACACGTTTGTTCGTAGTGGGTGCTAAAAGGTCATCGTTTTAACTTTTCTGTTTTTCTTGCTCTCAAACCAAGTTCACAAGCAATCCGTTTTTCTTGCTCTTGTGCCAACCATCCTGCCGGTTTAATTACCAAATATATATAAAAGGTGGAAGATTTCAAATTGCGTGATAAAGGGTCCTAACGGCGTACCTTTTATTGTCAAAACATGGTGAAGCCCAAAGGCTTACTCCTTGTCTGGTATTGTTTCTGAAGCCGAGCAATTTACCCCTAAACGAGCATCTTGCGTGATGGTGAAATGGGCCGCACCCACCACTACCGTTTGTCTCATAGGCTAAGCAACACAGGATCTTCCTGCGACACGGGGGCGAATAGCTGGACGTGATGGTGCAAGCTCGAGGGGAGGCATCGCCGTCCAGGAAAGGGGAGGCGAGGAGGGAGAGAAGAGGTGGAAGGCTGCGACGCGTCAGAAGGAAGGAGTCAGAGAGTTTGGGGGTCAAGAGAGAGGATATGGAGGTAAAGTGGGAGAGGGAGGTGGAGAAGAGGGAGGGATAGGTGGAAGGTCAGGAAGGCGGTGTTGACGCCTCAAAGGGGTGAAGGGCAAAGTACGGGGAGTTGAAGAAGAGGAGGGAGAAGGAGGCAGAAAAGAGGGAGAGGTGAAAGGTCAGGAAGGCGGTGGCAGCAGCATACAGGGAGGAGATCAGAGGGTCTGGAAGGCAAGGATGGAGAGAGGCGTAGAACGGGGGGAGACGTCACTTGTGCCAGAACCTGAAAACCGTGTCACGTATAGGGCATGTGCCTTTTTTGCCTTAAAAAGTATGAAATGACGAATCCATCTTGTAACTTAACTAGAAAAACAAACAGATAGACTAAAAACGTGACATAAAACAGTATAATGACGATTTTCAAGGATTTAACAATACAGAGACTGAAATAAAAAGCCAAGCAAAGTACAAGGGAGAAAAATGGCTTAAACCCTAGGACACATGTAGGACTATATGCAGATAAATTAAACTCGAACTTTACAAGGAAATGTCACGAATGATATTCGTTAAAAATTAACAGGTAACACGAGTAGAATTCATATCAACTAAGATAATCAGATTATAGTAAAATCAAACCTAATTTATCTTTAAGTGCAGAAGGTCATCTACAATTTACAGAAACATTCAATGGTTCCATATATACAGATGCAAAAGTAGTAAGGAAGTATTGTTCTGTATAACCATATTTACATCTTGTATTTACAATACAGAGAGGTCACTGCTTACCACCCACTCACGTCGTGGTAAATCCGGATCCACTGCATATGTGCATGGCTTTGGTGACATCTCAGCAACTGATAACCCAACTTAACGAGTGATTATTCACCTAGCAGTAGCAGTAGGAGCACCTTCTCTAAAGAGAATATTTGCGACTGGTGCAGGAAGCCATGCTGAATTGCCACCAGCAGTGGGACCATCTTCAGCATGGCCATCACCATGCATTTGAGTTTTACGGCCCTTCTTCAGTCTTGCTCCAACATTTTTTCCAGCGAACAAACCAAGCTTCACTGATGTAAAAACGCCAACTGCAATCGCTAGTGGCCGCACAGCCCAGTGAAAATCCTCAATATGCTGGTACTTACCAACAACCCCAGTACAAGTATCGAAAGAAACTCGCTCCACTTCAGCCGGATCTGCCAAGAAGATATTGTTTTCATCTTTAAACACAAATCTTCCTGGGAACCTCACAACAAGGCATCCATTTGGAAGTACTCGTGAAATTCTCCCAGTTTCCCATGCTCCTCCCCCTTTGTGAGGCCAATCAAACCTGGGAGAGAGAACATCTGCCTTCAACCTCACAAACTGTCCCACGTGATATGGCTCTACCATTTGGAGCTCAGAAGAATGTCCTCTCCAGAGAGCGTCTAACCCTATGACACCAACAGCAACGCTTCCATCGCGTTGTATCGAGTGCAGAATGCCTGTAGGTGAGTGTTTCTTATTCTCCTTCGTCAAACGCACCCAATCACCCACTGCCAAACCAGATGTTACCCTCTCCAGAGTTGAAACATTTACTCTTAGGGGGTTGTGAATTCCATGTACCCGCACAAGAACAAATCCGTCCTTATCAGTGTCCTTCTCAACCCCAACTACGTTTCCTTCTGCTACAATCATGTTTTGAGGTTTCCAAGAGTTTGGTGACGTCCTTGAACGAACTATATCACCCACTTGGAGATGATCCTTTGAGAGGAACCATGTGGAGTACTCACGTGCATTTGATTTCTCTGGAAGTATTCTGCTTCCAAGGCCAAGCCATTCTCCATCGTTGTACACGGCATTCTGTGAGCTGCAACGTGCAAAGTTTACACGAGTTTGACTTCCTAAGCTAAAAAGATGAAAGCTATTACAAGTCTAAAATTTCTACCGTTTGGACAGTTCTTATTTCCACAGTAATGCAACAAGAGTATATCTGGACCATTTGTCTTTTCTCTTGCTATTCTTCTGAAACAAGTGGTCCTTCTGTTTTCTTTTTGAGTTTGCCGTCTTTAAATACATTTTACCCAGAGGGGTTCGGCCTGGAGCCATAAGCCCCTTTATGACCACAAATAAATATTAACTTTATGACCATAAATCTTAATCAATCAGGTACTCTTTGAAAGGTGTAACAGACAAGTCACTCGTGAAAGTAAAGCCCCTTCTCTGATCAACTTTTTCCTTTTCCACCCTCTTGCTTACCTATTTCCAGAACTAACGACTCTTCATCCATGCAAACTGCAACTATGTGCTCCATGTCCCACCCACCCAGACAAGGGGGACTGTTGAGAAGATATGTGTACACACAAATAGATGAAGAAAAAAATATCTCCCAATATGTACAGTGATTTGTTGAAATTTAACAGGTAAGCTAATATGTTAAAGCAACAACCTCTAACTACTCACATATCATATGCACGAAATAACAATATTCATCGAAAAGGTCCAAGTAATTTTGAACAGATATATACAAACATAGACAGCTATGTAGGTACATCCAGCAAAAACCTCTAAATTTTGGAATTCAAATTTATTTGAAATAGAAGTCCTGAAGGACTTATGTGCCACAAGATAACACTTTGGATAGGAGAGAATGGAGACTGATGACTCCGACTACTTTGGGACTTGAGGCCTCTTTTTAGGGTAAAATTCAGTTGGATACTTAGGCTAATTTATGAAGATCACAGAAACTTTGGATAGGAGAGAGTGGAGGCTAATAACTCCAACAAGTTTGGGATTTGAGGCTTATTAAGTTGAATTGAGTTGGATGCACTTAGAGCTGATTTGCGAAAATCACGCTCATTGGTATTGAGATATACCAGTGAGTTTCTGTAGTTGCTCATACTTGCATTGTGGTGGTTGCTGAAGTAATTTGGCAAGTCGGTTTGCTGGGGTGAGCACTATTTGGATTAGATGCTGATGGTTGTTGATTTAAGCTTTACAGGTTAGAGAAAGGGTTTCTGTATTCTGGGTTGGCTCCGGATTTACTAGTCTCCTTTACATTTACATATGTATAAGCATCTACATTTCGAGATACAAACCTATGTTCAACACGGAAAATGGGTTGAAAATGCAGAGAGCTTTTAGTATTGTGTCCTTCATTGTCAACTCTGTGAAACATTTACCGCATATTATGGGGCTAATTTGACCAGGAGAAAAGGAAAGGAACACCCCTTTGTGTCAATTTACTATTTTGAGTCTAGGAGGCAATGAAGAAGGCCAAATATAACAGTTCAAAAGGGAACCTCCCTTCCCCTCCCACATTGAAAAATAACGCATCTACAATACACTTAAGAACATAATTTTCCTCTACATGCAACTTTGTTATCACACTCTTTAAATCAAAAACCAAATTGATAGAATACATACACACTGTTTTGGATTCCAAGTTTTCATTTATGACAATTGACAAGCAGGGAACTATTGAAAAGTCTTCAGTTCCTTGAATACTATGGTTTAAGTTGGATATGCTTTTGGTCAGTTCTTCTTTTCTACTCTTATAATTTTTTCCTGTCTTTCTTTTTTTTTTTTTTTTCTTCCTTTTGGGAGGGGGATGGTGTAGTTGCAGGTTCTTTTCTTCGAATAAGTGAAGAGATGGTACTCTTGAAATCATATATGCTCAGCTGTATTATAAGGGAACAGTTAGATCAGTCATGTTTTTGGTTCCACCTTGTATACATGGCCCTAGATAAAGTGAAAATCAATTCAACTTGGCATGTTTAATGCTTATTTATGTTTTTGATTACCAATATTAAAATTTTAAAAGTGAAAATCAATTCCACTTACTGAAATGTGCCTGTGACAGATTGTACACATTTATCAAATATTGGAAGTCATAGTCATGGCAATAAACTAACAACGGATATAAACTAGGAAAGTGAATCAGATGAGGTAACAACCTAAAGGCTTTTGTTAAAAGATCTACCATGTACCCTAAAGGCTTATGTTATTGAGTATGGGACCAACAATATCAGGCAAGGTATTGGAATTTTTCATGCTTGCATATCTGGTCCCTTTTATAACAGTGCTATTTGGGGACAGTTTATTTGCGCACTTGGTGGTGGTGCACCTTGTTTCTCATTCATTTGTCTCTCCACGTGCATTCGGGGGCTTGCCGTGAGGAGAAATGTTAAACATGATATACAGTGTTGGGTCCATTGACTCCATTCTCTACTAACTCAAGCCTTTAGAGCACGTGGTAACTTAACAATTCGAGTCACCTAGGGTAACTGCAAAAGACAGAAAGTAACAAACCTTGCAAATGCTCGCAGAATATCAGCCACTAAAGGGCGATTGCGCATATCATACTCGAAGCAGCCACTGACAACATTCTCAACTGCAGGAGGCAGTCCACTTGGAAGATGTGGTTTTTCTTGCTTCATCACAACTGAATGATATATTTCTTCGGCAGATCTACCAAACCAAGGCTGAACACCAGTAAACATCTCGACAATGCTGCATCCAAAGCCCCAAGAGTCAGTCTCAAATGTTATTGGACCTCTTACTTCTGGTTCCCATTGTTCTGGAGCCATGTAGTTTGGGGTGCCGAGCCTAATATTAAGATCTGAATTTGGCAGTGGAATTCCACGGAGTAGATATGGGATCCCGATATCTCCTAGAATCGCTTGGTCATGTTCATTTAGGAGAAAATTAGTTGGTTTAAGGTTCAGCACCAGGACGCCTGTTGCATGCAACGCTTGAATTCCTTCAGCCAACTCAATACCATACCTGTAAACATTAGCAAACTATGAGGATATGCATGTAGATTCTAGAGTTTCAGCATGCAAAGTATATTACCTCAAAACATCAGGCAATGGAAGTTTTCCTCCTTTCAGTCGAGCCATTCGATCACCCACTGAACCCTCATAGAACTTAATTGCCACACAGATCTGCGTGTGGTGAAAGAATAAGCAATGGAACTAGGACAAAAACCATAAGATATACTCAAAATAGAACATAAGTCAATAGTCACCTTCCCAGATATGACTGAAACGCCATGCAACCAACAAACCCCCGGGAGTTGTCTGAACTTCAAAAATAATGCCTCAAAATTATCCAAAATTTTTTGCATGTGATCCTCCTTTATTGGATGTAACATCTTGACTGCCACTTCATGATACTCATCAAAATCATCTGCAGACTGGTGATGTGTTGCCAACCAGACATCGCCAAATGGCCCTCGCCCAATCCTATGCTTAAGTTTCAAAGATGCAGGATCAATCCATGAACTAGCCTCGCTCGGTGTAGCTACAACAGTTTTAAACTGGCCAGGATCTCCTACGTAAAGTTCATAATCAAAAGAAGCTGCTGGTGGGGTCGCTCCAACCTCTTCGGCCATATATACTGAAAAAAGGCATCAAATCAACAATGAAGTTCATGTTCTCTGCGACAGCCCGCAATGTCCAGTATAGAGACAAAAGTGATGACAGAGTCAAATACAATAATCGCTTCCTTCTATACTGCAAAATTAAAGAAATACAGGACGAACGCGAGTTACGCCTCATACTGGGGAATAATACATATAACCAACTACATAACCTTAGAAGCATGAAGAGATCATTCATTTATTCCACTTCTTTGAACCAAGTAGTAACTTTAAACTTCCAGCCAGGGATTGTTCACTTATTCCATTCCTTGGAACTATAGTTGCTTTAGACGTCCACGCAGACTCTGAATTCCCAAATCCATACAAGTACTCATACCTTGGTTACTCAAAAAAGGTTCACAAAGCCTACACGTAATTATGCCTCGCGATAAATTTATTACGGTCTAGCAGGATATGACTTGCAAACTTTTTGTCCGCACGAGTCCATATTTCATGCAAGCTTTTCGGAAGGATGCATTCCACTTCATTTAGAAACCCACGTTTCAAAACATGGCAGACTGAATTTAGCAACCACAACAATTTTGTCCTACTACTTCTATCTCAAATAATCTTCGTGAGAAAGGGAAGAATTAAGAGCTTCTACAAGTGCACCGCGGATATATAAAGCCTTATGTGCGTTGGACAGGAACTAGTTTCCCCAGCCAGGCACGCTAAAGAGGTGAAATATATAGAGATCCAGCTAGAGTTGATCTATCCATACTAGCAGGGGAGGGGCCACCTACAGCAACGAGCTTCATTTGGGGGACAGCTGTTTTATATGCTTAGGCGGTTTCCTAAGGTCTGAATCTTTGCATCTAATAAAGTATAATATCAAGATTGAAATTTCTAGAACTCTCTATTAAGTATAGAAATAGTTGAAAGAGGCTCCATCTACGCAATCTATATAAACCTGATACTGCCATTCCCAGCTTAATATCTCGGCATACCCAGTAAGCCAAAAAGACCATGTTTAACGTTCTGTCTACTGCAGTTATGTCTCAAGAGTGCAACAAAAATTATCACCAACTAAAATCAAGTCAAGACAGCTTAAGGCCCTGCTATTCCCAGAAAACGAAAAAGCCGCAATAGAAAGAGGCAGTAACTTCAAGGATGACTCGAGCTGAACGTAGCCTCTACGTGATACAAACAAGCAATCTGCCCTGATTTCAAGTACAAGCAGTGTTGGACCTAAGTCGCCAAATCCTTCTAACTTGGGAAGCGCTCCCGCTCCCAACTCTCGCTCTAGCGTCGGCTTCGCCAAATGCTGTCGCGCTCTTACTACGTGTCCAATTTGCCCGCTCTCATGCTTCCCACCTTCGCTCCCGCGCTCAAGCCCGTCGACTAAAGTGACACTGCCCTAGTACTATAAGTAACTTCTTTCGGTACTTCATATGCTATCTTCTCAATTCACACAGCAAATCGACGAGCCAAAATCGATTGTGAGGTACAGATCATCAAATTCACCAAAAGTTAAGTAACGATCCAGGAAAAACTTACCAGTGGACAAATAAGAGAGAGATGCCGGCGGCCCGAAAGAGAAACCACCAGTTTCAGCGCGAAAGCTGCACTAGGAACCTGCAGTCGTAGTTTCTAACCCTAGAAGTGTGATTTTATAAGTTTGTTGAGGATGAGAGAACAGTAGCGTAGAGGATGAAGAATCTGTTGTTTTGAGAAGCGAAAGCTTCTCTCCTTTCTGACGGTTGTGAAGGAAGGAGCTTAGAAACACGCCACTCCGTCGAGAGAGTACAAATGGAACGAGGGGCCCCAGAGAGGAGCCATGGATAGCGATCCCATTTTTGTTTGGCTGCTCGGTGGTTAACGATTTTTTATTAATTATAGGACAAATTACACATAAAACCTTATAGTTTGACACTTTGTGCGCATTTCACCTAAATATTTCAATTTTGGCACAATTCACCTTACGGTTCATTAATTTGTACTCAATTTACCAATCAACAGGCTAAAGTCCAATTTATTGGACGTCCGTCAAAATTCGAGGGGTAAGATGGTCAATTCATATCGTTTTTCCACCTTGGCAGCCAACATCAGCATACCAAGCACCCCCATCACACCTCTCTCACTGCATATTCCCGCACCCGAAAAGCACCACCACCACACCCACTTCGCTGCCACCACCAACAACACCATACACAATTGCGTCTCTGTCAGTAAGCACGACTCCTCACCATCCACAACCAAATCAAATCCCAACAACTGCCACCGATGAAACCCCATACCATAGACCACAGTACCACCGACCATAACCATCGCCATATACACATAACGACCACCCCCAAACTTCGGATTCTAACCCTTAAAAACCCATCTTGGATCCAGATCACCCTTGATCTATCTAAGCAAATTGCATAGTGGTGAGGGGTGATGGTGATTAAGGATGAGGTGGGTTGTTTGAAGTTTACAGTGGTAGTAATGGTGGCGGATTCCACAGTTGTTTGCAATAGATAGGTGGTGAAGGTGGGTTTGAATTATGGAGGTTTTGTTGCTGGTGTAAGTGTGATGATGATGGTATTAGTTGAGAGGTTGATGATGGTTAATCTCCGCATGTAATCAACCGAGGGATTGTCAATTGGGTTATAGTGGACATGGTGTTTGGGGATGTAAATAACCAGTGGTGGACTCGATGGTGAGCGCGATTTGCCCTCAATTTTTGTTATCGTGGCTAGCAGTGGTGGCGCTTAATGGTAAAACAGAGAGGAGAGAGATAGAGTAACGACGATGGCGCTTAATTGTAAAACAGAGAGGAGAGAGATAGAGTAACGACGATGGCGCTTAATTGTAAAAGAGATAGAGAGATAAAGAAGCTGGTGTGGTGGTGAGCGTGTATGATGTGGTTGCCACATGTAAATAGAAAGTTGATGTGGCTGCATGTGAGTAAAAAAATCGTGGAAGTTAAAATTTTAGCCTCCGAAGATTGACGGGCATCCAAGAAATTGGACTTCAGCCCATGAATTGGTAAATTGAGCACAAATTAATAAACAATGAGGTGAATTGCGTCAAAATTGAAATAGTAAGGTGAAATGCGCACAACCCCTCAAACTATAGGATTTTATGTGTAATTAATCCTTAATTATATAAGAAAAAAATAACAAAATTATTGCTCAGGTCAAGGATGTTGCTTGCCCTTTGGCACTTTTTTTTTTTAAGGAAACGGGAAGTATTTTACGATGATTTAGTGATAACTTATCGATTTTGTCTAAGTTTTATTTGTTTTCCCGACCAATCAATGCACATATTGCCTCCAATTTAACTTTGTTTTGTTATTCCCTCACATGCTTTGTCTTATAGTGAGCCAAGTTAAACAATTTGGGGTCACGGGCGAGTGAATAATAAGATGAGAGATAAAATAAGCGGGGGACAGTTGAAAACGAGAAAGAGGGTTGAATATTGTTGATGAGGAAGAGGGTTGACTATTGTTCGGTTTAGAGCTTAGAGTAACTAATTTAGCCAATTGATTTAATTTTCTGAGAGAGTGAGGTCTCACATTCTAATGGCCGAATACAAACACCTCCATAGTAATCTATGCATTCCAAATATGTACTATTTGAAGTGGATTGTATGTGAGTCTAGGCACATACACTACATGGTTTTCTTGGGTGTTGCTTTTTGATATCGTTATATGGAGGTCATATCCGATAAAAAAAATCAAGTAACAATCTTGCTGAAATGCAAAAATGTTACTATTTGATCGACAATAAGCCAGTACATGAAATGTACAAAATTCTTATCTCCTATCTAACAGGCTCACGTGGTAGTTGGCAAAAATACAACGCATTTTCTTGTGAATTATGACGCAACCAATGGGTCAAGGCACGTATATGCAGGAACCAATCAATAGTTCAAGTCACACACATTCATAACCAAGCTTGACATGTGGGAATTGCTTACGAGCCCTGTGAACAACGTATGCAAATGAGCAAGCTTGAAATATAAATTAACCACTGAGATAATATTTTTCTCAAGTCCAACTTTCATACAAAAGTGCTTAAGCAGGGGTACTAACCAAGGGTGTTTGTAAGGCACATTAAACATGTATATATCCCCCCATTTAAGAAAGTCAATAGCGTTTCCATGGTTGACACTTTATATAAGTATTTCTTAATTTACCGAACGATACATGTTTGACTGGAGCTTTGAATTCCGAACGTTCTTTATTCGTATATATTTTTCATTTCGATCTTAGTTAGTTTACAAAATTGAATGGTCAGCTCTCATTCCAATATCCAACCTTTGATTCGATTGTGTTTTCAATACTGTTTTGAGGACGTTTGTGTAAGCCATTTAAACAAAAAAATATTTCCTCCGTCCCTAATTAATTAATCGTGTTTGACTCGCATGTCTATTTAAGATATGAATTATGCTTATGAATTTTTTATTTTACCTAAAGTGAGAGAAAGAGAGAAGAAATGAATAAAGTTGGTCAGAAAAGAGAAAAATGAATTGACGGAGGATTGAATGTGAATATGGGAATTAAATAAAAACATGCAAGAAGGATATAAATTTTTTTGAGACAACTTATAAGAAAATGATCAAAGATTTACTGTCCGTTTGGAACCAATTCTTTTAGAATTTGGATTTCAGATTTGGAATTTAATTCACAAATTTTTTTTTGTGTGGAACGAAAGGGAATTCAACTCACGGAAATTCAATTTTGTGTTTGGATAAAAGAGGAAATGGAAAGGTAATAAATTTTTAGACAATTGTATCATTGACTTACGATGAAAAATAAAGTACAGTAAGTGGCTTCAAGTGTGCTAGTGCCATCACGTGGTAGTGGTGGTGGTGGCAGCACTGCACAGGATAACAACATCGACGATGGAAGTGGTGGGGTGGTCAAGTGATGATAATGATGGTAGCGGTGGTATTGAGGTATAACTGGTGATTGTCAACTAACGCCAATAGTGATACCGGTAGCAGTAGTGGTGGCAATAATGGTGGCAGCGACGGTGATGGTGGTGGCAACGACAATAAAGATGGTGGCAATAGTGGCGGTGACGACGGTGGTGGCAGTGATGATGGTGGTGGCGGTGGTGGCAGTAGTGGTGGCAACAATGGTGGTGGCGGTGGTGGCAGTAATAGTGGTGGTGACGGTGGTAGTTGAGGCAGTACTGGCCATGGCTGTAATGGTGGGGGATGCAGTAGTGGTGGCGGTGACAATAGTGGTGGCAGTAGTAGCGGCGACGATGATAGTTGTGGTAGTACTGACAGTAGCGATAGTGGTGAAGGATGTTGTAACGGTGGTGGTGGCAGTAGTGTTAGCGGTGGTTATGGCGGCAGTGACAATGGTAGTGGTGGTAGTAAAAGTGTCGTGGCGATAGCGGCAATGAAGATGGTGGTGGTGGCTTCATTGTTAGAGAGATCCATAAAAAAATGTAAGATCGATAAATAATTATTTTTAATTAAAGTAAATCGAAATCCGATAAAATCGACAATTTTTTATCGGATTTCACGCTATAAAAACAAATCCAGTTAAATCCCATGAATTCCAATTCATTTTTTTAATGTTACAAATAACAAATTTTGAGGATTTGAAATGAAATCCCATCAATTCAATGCTTCCCAACACACTCTTATTTGTTTCTATAGTGTGAAATCCGATGAAAAATGAGTTGGATTTCATGGGATTTCGATTTACTTGAATTAAAAGTAATTATTTACCTATCTTACCATTTTTCTGGATCTTTCTAGCAATAAACCCATTACCACCATCTTCATTGCCACTACCACCACCAGCACCACTATTGTCACCACCATCGGCACCACTACTACCATCACTATTGTCACCACCGCCGCCATCACTACTGTTGCCACCACGATCGTCATCGCTACCACTGCCACCACCAATACCACTGTCGCTACGACCAACACTACCGCCACCACCACCACAACCACTCTACAACCACCACCACCGCCATTGCACACTTCACCACCACACACTACTGCCAGTACTGCCACAAATATCACTGTCACCGCCATTACTGCCACAACCACCACCACCATAGCCACCAATAATGTCACCACCACCGGCGCCACCACCACTACTGCCACCACCACCATTGTCACCACTATTGTCACCACCGGCGCCACCACCACTACTGCCACCACTGCCGCCACCATCACTAATGTCACCACCGCTACTGGTGCCTTCACCACCACCATCACCATCGCCACCACCATCACCATCGCCACCACCACACTATCACCACCGTCGCCGCCATCATTACTGCCACCGACGTCGCCACCACTACTGCCACCGACATCACTATTGACGTCAATTGACGACCACCAGTTACACCTTAACACCACCACTACCATCATTACCATCACTTGACCACCCCATCACTTCCACCGTCGATGTTACTATCCCGTGCGGTGTCGCCGCCGCCGCCACCACCACTGCCATGTGGTGGCACCAGCATACTTGAAATCACTTACCGTGATTTGTTTTTCATCGTAAATAAATGATATAATTGTCTAAAAAGTTATTACATTTCCATTTTCTCTGTTCTCCAAACACAAAATTGTAAATTCTGTGATTTGAATTTCCTTTCGTTCCAAATAAAAAAAAGTGAATTCCAAATCTGAAATTCAAATCCTAAAAGAATTGGTTCCAAACGGACCGTTAGGGACGGAATGAGTATATAAAGTACCTTCGAGGTTTTGCACTCGTCTTGCGAGTATTTATGCTATATTGGGCGGCAAGCCTTCGGTGGCTGACATATAAGTGCAGGCCCATATCAACGATTACGGCCCATTTTTGCAGAGTCGGTCACGTGCTAGTGGCTACCGCCATAAGGCCCTTACCGATATAACAATATATCGACGGCTTTATAGATCAAAGCATCTCTTTACTTCCTCTT